>JASDQU010030275.1:0-13710 GCA_032191745.1 Picea mariana | reverse complement strand
CTGAAGTTCTTAGTACATGAAAAATTGGTCCCTCGAATGGTGATTTCTCCTCAATTAAAAGAGAAATCCCATCGTTACAATCATCACAAGGCAGATCTGGATCCTACGCTGAATCGGATCTTCTTTCTAAATCAGCATAGGGTGTCCTATTCTTATGCAACCGAATGCTAATACAAGAGTTGATGATGCATTGCTGTTACAGCTGGTGTAACAGCTTCTTCTCATAGCTGTTGATGTTGTTTCAGTATCGCAATTCACGGGCTGTTTGGCCACGTGAATTGCGCCCTTTGACTGTGTCGGCCTTGACTGCTAACTGTGAGGGCTCGTGTTTCAGCAATGGAGTGACAGCTCCGTGTTTCAGCATCTGCCTTCTCGAACCATGTAGCCGCTCGTGTTTCGGCATATGCATCCTCGGACTGTGTAGCAGCTTCCGTGTTTCAGCATCAACTGGACAGTTCTGTGTTTCAGCATCGGTCTTGAATACTATTCTGCAGAAGACACTTATGCACTTCTAATCAATGGTTAAGACCAAAAGTAATGTAAAGTGTTATGCAAAACAGATTAAGCATATAATCATGAGAAAGGACGTTGTATACCTTGGAATGATCAGGTGAAGTGATAATGTGAGTCTAAATACTAGTGATGAAAGGTATAATAATGACAAAAGGTATAGGCAAAAAGGTGCATAGCGTGGTCCTAACATCACCATGATAATGCCACATGTCATCATCCCATTCGCTGCAAACAAGCCACATCATACGCCAACTATCCACACAGTTTCCTGCCACGTGTCATACGACCCTACCACATGTCATATGGTCTGCCACGTCAACATTCATGCGGATTGTACGGACTGTAGAGTCAGCACATTTTTTTTGCCTGTTGGTCGTTTTGAACAGAACACGATATCTCTCTCATACGACGTGCATTTGAACCTAAATGAGTTGCATTGGGTTCATGACGGCGAGACCTACACTCCTGTTTGATTTGAAGTGATTCTGAGAACTTTGAATTTTGAGCAAAATTTGATCCCCTGGATCAAATAAACACCAACTGCATGCAAAACTTCCACATTCCTCCCAGCCATAGACCACTCTACTCATAATCTAAGAAATATGTCACCCCCTAGATGAGGCTAAACTCTACTAGGGAAAGGGAATACTAAGCTAGTCTAATGGTTCATTCCAAGGTACCAACTGTTGTAACTAGCCTACGGTCCCTTATTCCCCACATGCCTGTCCCAATTTAAGAAGTGTGCCCCTTCTTTGCTCAGTAGTCGCTTGCTTGCCCCAATTCCTTTCCGGGGCTTCAAAAACAGGTTGGACATGAAGTCTCAGAGACCCGTAGCTATTTTCCAACGCTCCAAGGAAAACACTCTGAGTAGTCTCTCTGCCAGCGAACTACTCACAGGTCTAACAACCTGCTTCTTCCGTAATAAAAACTGGCAATCATTTCTTCAATTCAACTCTCGTGCTAACTGAACAAGTACCAGTTCCTCGTTACAGTTAAGTACCATCAGGTATGAATCCCAACTCCTTTCCCTTGAAGGAATAGTCAATCATCCTCCTAATGCATAATTTCCCCTTTCACGCTATATATATATATATATGCATGTGTCTTTTAGGAAACTTGGCACTCCAAGGGACTCCCTTGTCCCTACTTTTGAGACTTAGGATATATAAAAATATCCATTATTCTAGCTTTAAGGAATAATATTATAATATTCCAATGGGATTAAGCCCCTTTGCTTGGCCCCTTCCTGGAATCTTAGCTCACCTTTCCATTTCTAGTGGATTTTATCCCCCCATCTCTTTTGTGTGGCCGGTTTGCAATAATGGTGTGTTTTATTAATAATATGATTGTTTACATATTACATAAAATAGGCTCACTAGACTTTAACATCTAGGCTATTTGGCCTAATACTCACATAATCTTTCTAGTCTATAATTGCTAAGCCTTATGGAAAAATTTCTAATCCCTTGACCGACCTTCTTAAGAAGAATTCATTTCATTAGACACTTGTTGTTGAGCAAACCTTCATAGAATTAAAGAGGGCCATGTGAACTGCTCCTATCCTGGTCGCTCCTGACTTCAAAAAAACCTTTGTGGTGGAATCAAATGCTTCTGGCACTGGTCTAGGTAGAGTGCTCACACAAGATGGTCAACCTATGGCCTTTACTAACAAAGCGTTGAGTGGTTGCAATATGGGCAGATCTACATATAAAAATAATTCATGGCCATTCTCCATGTGATACACACATGATGGTCGTATCTTTTGGGGCGTCATTTTCAGATCAAAATAGATCACCATAGTCTGAAGTATTTTTTGGAGCAACGGTTATCCTCCCCATAAAAAAACAACTGGATGACAAAAATGTTGGATTATGATTATGAAATCATATATAAAAAGGGAAAAGACAATATAGTAGCAGATGCATTGTCTAGGAAACATGAGGAGGAAGGCTCGCTCTTTTCCTTATCCTTATCGATCCATGATTGGATTGAAGAATTACGCCAAGAGTGACTAAATCAATCGAATCTATCATGGTTAATTAAACGCCTCCAGAAGGAACCTAATCCTCCCATCAACTACACTTGGTAGGACAATATTCTGAGGTATAAGGATTTCATGGTTCTATTTCCCTCGTCAGCACTCAATCCGAGGCTCTTAAATGAGTTGCATTCATTAGCTATTTCGGGTCATCCAAGCTTCAAAAAGACCTTTTCTCGTGCCCATCGTTCTTTTTTCTGGGAAGGCATGAATAAGGATATCTGTAACTTTGTCACCAAATATGAAGTGTGCCAATGTAATAAAGGTGAAACTATCAAGTCTCAAAGAGCTTTACAACCCATACCCATTCCAGCTTCTATGTGGACATACATCTCCATGGACTTTATGGTGGGCCTTACTAAATATGAGAACAAGTCTGTCATCAATCTTATTGTTCCAATACTTCTTGCTAAATATTTATGTTCTTCATATTATTATTCGTCTCGTATATTGCAGGGTCTTTGAACCTCATCAATAAAACACTTGGTGCATTAAGTGTGATGTTTTTTGAAAATATCAAATTGTACAAGATATGCTATCAATATTTCCTATGAATGTTGCTCTCCCCGATTTATATGGTTTCTCTCCTTAACCCTTCGACTTCATATTGAACTTCTGGTTCTTCACATCAAATTCTATCATTCCTTTCATAGTTAACTTATGATTTTTCATATCAGGCTCTGTAACTTGTACTCTTGTCAATGATCAATTGGAACTTCCAAGATGAATGGTTTTGGAATTTTTTATTGCAAACTTCAGGATGATGATAAAATGACACTATACAGTTATGAACAAGATGCTAGTTTGATTCTAAATGATGTAAAAATGACATAAGAGATGCATTATCAATGACAAGAAAATACAATACGATGCAATGAGAATGAAAAATGAAATAAAATATTAAATTATTTTGAGGATTATGAATAATATGAAAAAATGATATAAACGTGATGGAAAAAAACATTACATGATAAATCGATGTACACCACCCAAAAATAATCAACTAGAAGGTTTGAGGGCTAAAGGAAGACTAATCAATGATACTGCAACATCATAATGTAACACTATATAAGATACTACAACCTCATAATATAACACTGCATAAAGAATTCATGCATAATACCATAAAGAACCTATGAAACTTCATTGCTCATAATGTAAGACAATGATATGCACAATTACATTTAACAAAGATGTTGCATATCCCCTCATTAAGTTTGAGGTGGCCTAGGATCCAAACAAGTGCAACACGAGCTTATAGAGGTGGTCGTAGGATCCCAACAAGTGCATCACAAGTTTAGAGAGGTATCAAAAAATATGTAAATACATTGAATAGAATGTGTATTTCCTCTATTAATTTTATGTATGAAATAAATTTAGTGATCATCCTTTGCAGTGAATACTTTACCATTTGGATAAACAATTTCTACAAAGCAAAGTATTTGTAAAATCTGAATTGAATTTTAATAAAGAAAAATTTTATTTGAGTTGTTTGTATAAACACGTCTTATGAAAATGGGGAATAATATAAAAAACTTATTATGTTACAAGGTAGGGTGGGAAATAATAAAGAAAACTTAATAATTCCCCACCCCCATAAAACGTTTCTACACAAACAACCAATGCCCATGCCCATAGTTTAGACATTTTGCAAAATTAAGTTTCATTGTTATTCATATAGTTTAGACATCTAAGCAAAAACAACCTTAATCATTGCACACATAGTTTGAATTTTCGTGTTGCACGTATATGAGTCAAGCACCAAGGATAGGAAGGTTCTAAGATATACAGATAATTCACCAAAAAAAATACCACGCAAGAGAATTCTAATCTCGATTCCCCACCCATGACAAGTTTATGGTTTTACTCTCACCATGGAATTAACTTAGAAGTTGCAAGGTCCATTTATATTGTCTATTCCTTTCAATGTGCAATGTAGTTATCAATAGAACTCGAGTTAACAATAAATCTCGATTCCCCACCCATGACAAGTTTATGGTTTTACTCTCACCATGGAATTAACTTAGAAGATGTATGGTCCATTTATATTGTCTATTGCCTTCAATGTGCAAAGTAATTATCAATAGAACTCGAGTTAACAATAGTAGAAAAAATAAGATAGTTTCTAGAATCTTTATTGTTTTTACGACAATAGGAGGGACTCCTCTTTGATATTTTTTAATCAAACTATTGTCCACCTTTTAACATTCTCTTTTGATGCTATATGACTGTACAAGTTATCACATTAAAGGGGGAAATTTAACACTACAATCACTGGAAACTTTAAAATATAAGGTCTTTCTCACTTGGAAAGTTGAAAATAAAATGCTCGGTTTAAACTATTGAAACTAAAATCCCAATGCTAACTTGCATCATGAAATTGGGAGAATGAGGATTATTTGATATATATTATAGAACATTCTATTTGAAATAATTGATAAAATGGAAATCAAGATGCACACCCAAACTATTTTATTTTTGCATTAGGTATTACACAATATAAATAAGTTTACATTATTGTTTTCAGACTTAAATTATTTTAATTTTGAAGATTGTGGTTGAGAGAATATATTAACAATATCCAATAAATACCCAACAAAACTCTAAAATAAACATTATATCTAACACCCTCCCATAATGTCTATATTACAAATATAGAAACTACATACTAGTCATAATTGTCTGATATGGTCTTCACTAATGCTTCTGTCCACTCTGAAGTGTTACGAACCATGCTCTTTCTCCACCACAACATCGAGCTTCCCACATAACTTATTTAAGAAACAACTATTTCAGAAAATAATCAATAATATTGACATATTCCACTCTGCCAAATTACATAGCTCATTGTATTTGTCCAAAAAGTAGTCAAGTAACTGAATCTTTTTACGGAGAAACTCCCATGTGTCAATGACTTAGCTTGCTATATCCGTCAGTTATCTAGGACAACTCTCCACTTACAAAATGTATTAAAAAGCCAATCATACAATTTGACCTCCATCACATATACAACAATACACAAGGATAACATGTAACTGACGTGTTTGGATTTACAAACCCCATCAGTTTTATAATATACCATAGTCATAATCGAACTAGCTGGTACCGTATAAAACTAGAACTACTGATTTAACTATCAGTTTTATAATATACCATAGTCAGAATCGAACTAGCTGGTACCGTATAAAACAAGAACTACTGATTTAATTATGGTACTATGTTTTTATAATTGGTTTTGCACTGTAAAATTTACAAACCCAAATAATACTAATAATTTCCAATAATCAATGCTGATTAAGAAAATGGTGAAAAAGAAAAGAATCTGCCAACACAAAATACATCTGCTACCCACATCACACAATAAAACTAACAATGAAATGATGCAGCTATTACTGAGATGACTTGTCTTCAACAATTCTGACTTCAGTTTGAAACGAAAGCGCTAATGATTGTGGCTGTAGAGATGTCTTTGGAATGTTTCAAATTTTTCCCTCATACAGGCGATAATGTGATAATGGGCAGCAATACCCTCTTGCAGGTGACAACATTGACCTTTCTCAGTTTCACACTATGCAACACGCAACTCTTTTCATGACCAGATCTATGTTGCGCTCTCTAAGTACTTCACTGTGTTTGGAAAATGAAAAGACATAATTTTCATATCTCAAGCATAAAAGAAGAACCTCCATTTATTTCTTTAGTGACATAAAAGAAGAACCTACATATTGGCATAGAGGCACACAAAGGTTTGTTATTCTTTAAATTTTCGCCAAAAGCATCAAAATGAACTTCGATTTAGGATTTTTTTTTTTTTTTTTTTATAACACAAACTCTCTTGATCAAGAGTTTACTAGGTTTTGCTCGAGACTTTGGAAGATTCTCAACTAAGAATTTAAGTAGAGAATCTAAACTCTCCATTGAGATTTTCATGAGTTTTGAAATAGTAATTTAATTTCAATTTCTTGTTTAATAGTATGAAATTTAGCCAAAAAAATTATTTCTCCACCAAAACTCGCAATAGGGAATTTTTAACCCGAGGTAAATTTAGAAAAAGATATAGAGATTATAAAACTCTATATCGAGATAATTATCCTTAGTGCCTAGCATATGTACTTAGTATACTTGGTATCTTATTCTCATGGAGTAGTTGCGATACTATATCCAACTTAATCTATTATTTTATTTTGGTTTTATAAGTTGTTTTTAGAATATCTTCTGCTTGAACCATGCCATGTTGATATCTACATTTAAGATCAATTTTGGTGAAGAATCGAGCAACCTGAAGCTAAATAAGCAAATCACCAATGCGAGGAAGTGAACACTGATTTTTGACGGTGACGTTATTTAATTCCTTGAAATCAATATAGAGACGTTGAATCCCATATTCCTTTAGAACAAGCAAGATTTGTGATGCACAAGCAGAAATACTTGGATTTTTGTAATCTTTAGACCATAAATCTTGAATTTTCCATTTAATTTTTCACTTTGAATCTTAAAATTATGATAAAAAATGCACTGAGAAGAAAAACCCTAGGAAGAAGATCAATTGTATGATTGATTTCTCTTTGCGGACCAAGCATTGTAGCTTCCTAGAACACATTTGAATAGGATTGCAAAAACTAATGAATATATGCAAGTAGTGTGGAAATTCTGATATTTGCTTTTTTCGTGGTGTTGAGGCCTTAAGAAAATTAATGCGAGTCATGTGGCTTGATTAATTGCTTTACCTTACCTTCTTGCTGGCAAGTGACTTCCAAATTTTATTTTTTTCGATGTGATTCTCGTTAAGTACCTTTTAGTTTATTTTCTCAATGTGTAGGTATTGTTATATGTATCATAGTAAAATTTCCTATCATACTTTTCCAACTATATTCCCACACCAAACCATAATAACACTCTCCTGCATCACAAATAACAATGTGATATACTATGTACATATGCTAAGCAATGAGGATCCCTATCAATTTGTTGATTTTTTTATTCACCTAAAAAATATGTTCTTAATCCATCATGGTGTCTGATTCCAAAATGTGTTACGTATTTGTGCATTTTCATAATACAAATTTTACCACAAATTCACTGTTCTCCAAAGAAAAAATCTTTTTCTTTGAAATAATGATTTAAATGTTGTCTGAAAATTTAGCGGATTTATAAATATTTTTAAAGTACAAAATCTGATCGCTCATAGTAATACATAATTTCCTTTAGATTTTTGAGTTAGAGTTACTCTCTAATTTTTTTTAAGTTTTCTATTTAAATAATATCTCTTTTTTTATAATTATTTATCTAGATAGCTTTGGGTACTCATGGGGCTTTTTAATGGTTTTTCTACCAATCTACCAATATTTTTCATACTAAGGGTTGGTTATTTGATTTTCCTTTTTATATCAAGTTTCTAAAAAGATTTTTTTAATAAAATTTGAGAATGATGTTATAATGTTATGATAGTAGTCATAAAATTTGAGAATATTGTTGTAATGTTATGATACTAGTCCTCAATTTTGTTGTAATTTATTAGGAGATTTAATTCATTTTAAAAATCTTTTACAAAAATATCATCTTATTTTTTTTTAGAAGAGCTTGTGTTTTTCCTTCTCTTTTTTCATGGGATTTTTATGCATGACAAAATTTATAGTTAATATTAAGGGTATGTGATGTGAGTATGCTCATGATAATTTAAGATTCTAAAATTAACACTTTGGATGTATAAGAGGATATCAAATATAATATAATCTACCACACTATTGTAAAGCACATGAATATGAGTCAACTCATTGGATTTCGGCCACTTTGTTAAATAATTGTAAATTATTAGACCTTACAACTACAAAGCTTCAACAATTTAGTATCAATTTTTTTTTCACCTAGATATTAAAATCCTTATTTATACATATTACTATATAGATAAAATTTCACCTAAATCTTCAAAGTTTTGTTTGTGAATACCAAATAGATTAGTATAATATTAATTTCTAAAATATACATCCTTATGCATTGTTGGAAAGGGTATTTCTTAAGAAACTTAATATAAGGAGTAAAGTCTTGTTTAATGTAATAATTTATGCCCCAATGTGTTTTTCAAAGGATATTTCCCAAGAAAATCACAAGATAACACCCAAGTTTTATGGGCCCTATCTAATCATCAATCATATTGGTTCAATGGCCTGGAAATTGTCCCTTCCATCTACTTCCAAAATCCATCCAGTGTTACAGGTTTCCTGTCTGAAGAAAGTGGTCAGACAAAATTGCAGGATCCAAACCATCCTTCCAAAATTAGATGAATAAAGCTCCCTTTGGCTCCAACCAGAAGCAGTCCTTAATTCCTGTGAACGTCAATTTCATGGCATAACTATCAAGAAATTGTTGATCAAGTGGAAGGACACCTCACCAGAGGATACGAATTGGGAGGCAACGACTATACTCCAATAGTTTATGCACCTTTAGCCTTGAGGAAAAGGCTACTTTTGAAGGGGGAGGGCATGTTAGGATCCGATCCTAACCCCTCTTTGTGGGTCATTAGTTAGTAGGATATGTTTTCGATGTAATAAAGGATGACATTAATTAATAAGGCCTAATAAGTAAAGGAGAATAAGTCAATGTAAGAAGACCTAATAGAATCTTCTACTTCTAGAAAGATCTTCCTCTAGAAGTTTCTTTAGAAGGTAGAATTATTATAAATAAGATAGGAGGTATTGGATATTTTGTCTTGGAGATTACTTTAATAGATCTCTTCTGTGTTGGAGGTTGCCCCCTCGAAGAGGCCAGTGAACATTGCTATCTCTAATAAAGGTGTTTTTTCTGGTGTTATTCTTGTAGGGAAAATTTTAGGGGCTAAATTTCTCCCAAGGGATAATTTTCCATGCTTTTTTCCAAAAGAAGATTCTCCATTCTAAAAATTATTCGCCCAAACTCTATAGGACAAAATTATTTTACCTTAAAAATCGCCAAAATTATATAAAAACTATATAAAATCATAAAATTTGAGAACGTTGTTGTAATGTTATGATAGTGGTCCTCAATATTGTTGTAACTTATTAGGAGATTTAATTCATTTTTAAAATCCTTTACAAAAAGATAGGCTCTATGTTTGTGGAATATCTAGTGTTTTTCCTTATGTCTCTTTTTCATGAGATTTTTATGCATGAGAAAATTTAAAGTTAATATTAAGGGTATGTGAGGTGAGTAGGCTCATGATAATTTAAGATGTTAAAATTAAAACTTTGGATGTATAAGAGGATATCAAATATAATATAATATACCACATTATTGTAAAACACATGAATACAAGTCATTTGATTGGATTTCGGTCACTTTGTTAAATAATTGTAGATTATTAGACATTGACAATTACAGAGCTTCAACAATTCAGTATCAAACAAACTTTCACCTAGATATTAAAATCCTTATTTATACATATTACTATATAGATAAAATTTCACGTAAATCTTCAAAGTTTTGTTTGTGAATATCAATAAATAAATTAGTATAATATTAATATCTAAAATATACATCCTTATGCACTCCTTGAAAGGGTATTTTTTAAGAAACTTAATATAAGGAATAAGGTTTTGTTTTATGTAACAATATATGCCTAATGTCTTTTTGAAATGATATTTTGTTCTAAATTAACTCTAAGACAATGTACCATCTCATAAATTTTTCATTTTTCTAATCTTAGATTTCTATCAATAATTTTGTATAAAAATCACATCCATTTTTAATTTGATATTTTGAACAAAATTATTATGATCATCTTAAAGAAAAAACTTTGTGAAGAAAATCTCATCCATAATGAACACATGTTATTTATTAAGTTATTATATTATTTAGAAACTATTACTTCATAAATAACTATTAATCAATTATATTTTATGGTGAATTATTTTAAATTTTTATATTAATATTTATTATAATTAATATATCACTAAATTAATACCTAAAAACTAAAACAACATTATTATAATTATAATAAAAAATCAATTATATTTATGAATATGGTATAATATTAATTAATATCAAATCGATGAAAAGCCAATTAATCAAATCCAATAGAAACAATAATTACTATAGTTTATCCCACAATTATATATATATATATAAACAAAAGATGAAAAATATAAGGAAAGGGAATTACAATACACCATGTTAAGAAATTAAGTAGAGGATAAAGTTGGGATCCATTTTTTTTTTTTTTGCTAAAATATCTATTGAGGTTATCTAGTGTCCTATCAATTTTATTAACTTCCCTATATTGTCTATTGAAACGATGGTACACCTTGCATAAAATCTTGGCATCATAAATGCAAATATGATGCTTAGTTTTGTCGTAATGATCAACTACGGCTTTTGAACGAGCATGCTCTGATTCCTAATCACGGATAAGGGTTTGAATGTTGTTCCATTGTTTTTCTTTTTTAGGACCTTAGTAATGTTTTGAAGACCTTGGTAACCTCATTGATGTTTTATTTGATCGTAGGTCTTTTCTTAGAATTTTAAAAAGCTTTGACTCCTTGATGTTTATTATAATCATTATTCATAAAAGTTTTTAAGAGATGGATTTGTTTTTCTTTTAATGATCTTCATTTGAGGTTCTAAGCGATTTGGTAACTAGAGTGAGATTTGGTAACTAGAGTGTTGAGAACACCTAGTTTTTGGGTTAGATGGTGGTGAGATTTAGCATAAAGGTATTGGTCATTGCAAGTTTTTTTTTTTTTCTTTTTTGTAAGCTTAGTATGCCATAGATCTATCTGATTTCTTAGTAACATTGACATTTAGAAAAACAAGAGTCTCATCAACCTTTCTTGTTCTATATGATGAATTTCATGTACTCGGATTGGTTCTTAGGTGAATTACAAATTTGTCAAAGTTTTCATGCCCATAAGACCAAATAACAATGGCATCATCAAAACGAATGAAACTTAATATCAATTCCACTAAAAAATCATAGATAATAAGTCATTACAATTCCAAAAGAAAATCTGAAATTTACCAAATTCTTATATATTATTATTTTGATGGTTATTTTTTTTTAGTAAAAAACGGTTAATATTGTATTTATAAAAGATCAACGGCCTGGCCGAAAATAAGTACATAGAAAAAAGATCCTAAGTATAATACTAGGATTTATCGTACTGGATTCCATGTTCACTGACCTATTTTTTTAGTTATCCAAAAATACTACATTCCATAAATCCTTAGATGAATAAATTTAGACAAATTGATGGACTAATAATTGACAAGAACAACACATGATTATATTTTCTTTCGGGATTAACTTTTGGTCATCATTGGTTGTATTACTGATGACGTATTTTTCTTCTTCCCAACTATCGTCTAAACTTCTTTGATAGGTGGTGATGTTGTTGTTGATTCAACTATCCCCATATTATCCTGATCTGGAGAACTTGTTTTCTTTGGTGTTGTCAACGCCACTTCATCTTTATCGGCCTCATCTATCCAACTTGAAAGAGGTGGAGAGATGAACCTTGTTTTCTATTCTAGTATCAAGAGTATCTGAAGCCTTAAATATTTATATTCCTAGTTCAAGAGAACTTGAAGTCTTACTATTCGATTGAGGGATATGATTTGAATGATTTGCAGCCCAGAATAATTTCCGCAAGAAACCCTTTTCTAAAATCCATTTCTACACAAATTCTGGCATATGAGGTGATGTTATGAATTATAGTTTGTTTACTTGCAAAATGAAACTTTCCTAATGTTGATCCAATATTTCTAAGAGAAGTTTCACCCCAGAAATGCAAGGGAAGATTTTGAAGTTTGACCCAAATTGGAGCATAAGAAAGAACAACAGACAAAGGATTGAAGCAAAGAGTCTAGGGCATCATATACAAACTTGAGTTTCCCCAAAACCAGGGGCAAGAGTCAAAGAAAAAACCTTTCGGGCAGGGGTGAATGAACAAATCTTTCTTAATGAGAGACTTCTAATGGGATGAGATCCAACCATTGAGATCCACAAACCATAGACAAAGCCCATTAAACCAACAAATTAAAGCATTTGCTCGAAAATAATTTGCCTCATCTTCAACGTCCTGACCCATGAGAACAAAAATTGTTGGGGTTTCTTGAACCAAGCACGAATCAGAGGGGAAGAACGAGCCGAGATTTGATATTTAACAGCCTCTCTGAAAGAAACTGAGATGCAATCCATACAACCCATAGGACCGGAAGAAGGATGGAAGCCAACACTGCCATGGGATAGAGAACAACTATGGCCAAGAGGCCTAGCTGCAGAAGGAAAGGTGGCTAGAGCTAAACAGGAGCTGAGATGTTGCATTGCGGAGATAAGAAAAAAATGTTTTTATCAAATAAACATTACAACATAGCCTCGTTATTTTGATCCTTATTACTAACAACTACGTTTCCACGTTATTTTGATCTTCATCCCTAACAACTGATTTTCCACGTCACCCGTAAGTTATATTTTGCCATAAACAATGAAAAAAAAACGTTTATAAATTAATGTTTAACCTCGATTGTTTTATTTTCTTTGCACTTCATATTTCCACCGTCGGGTTTGTTGAATATTCTATTGTGTTGTGCATGCCAATACTTTTAGCATTTTATTTGCAAATGTAAACGTGATTTTCTTGATTTTATTTCAGGGAATTCTATGATATTTAGGATCATAAACTTTTGTCTACAAAGAGATGGATTTCCCGATTTCTGTAATGCATTGCATTAATTGTATTGAAAGGAATGTTTTGTCCGACGTTTTAAATGTATTTGTAAAAATGAAGAAGTCAAAATTTTGGATTGGAATTTTTTTGATATGTGTATTGTAAATTGTAAAAATAAATTCAATGTCCTAAAAACATCCATTTTATTAGAAAATCCATTTCATTAGGTTTCTATAATTTCACCCATTAAAGTATGGAAGCCAAATTTTAGAATTTTAACTAAAAAATAGTTGAATTTTAACTATGAAAAGAGAAAGCAAACAGTAATAAGCGTGTTTTGGAAAGTGGATGATAATGGTTTGGAAAGCGGATGATAATGGCGACCAACGCTGAGTACAAAGCAAGCCGTGGCAATTCGTAACATGGAAAAGAAATGCACGTGACCTATGTCAGTCGGTAACGATCCATCAGATAAGAAGAGAAGAAAGGTGGACGGAGACATCACCCTTCAAACCCACTTTG
>JASDQU010030274.1:4259-15344 GCA_032191745.1 Picea mariana | reverse complement strand
AGACACAATTCCTATAGGACCTCAACCTAGGATGTTTGTCCTGGTACTGTTGATTCACCTATTTTATGATTAACTCGGCATCGCCAAAGACTTCGAGTTTCTTTATTTTCATCCTCCTAGCGGCTTCTAATCCTAGCACTAAAGCTTCATACTCGCATACATTATTTGTACAATCTACATTCCACTGAAGCCTATATGAAAAGGGGATTATGAATTGATCATCGGGAGCCACAAGGAGTGCCCCAAATCCAGCTCCAAGGAAAGATGAAGCACCGTCAAAATACATCTTCCATACACCAGTGCTATATACATTTTTTTTTATTTCTTCTTTTTCAGTTTTTTCTTCTATAAAACTTTCGTCTATATCTACTTCAAAATCATCATCAATAGATAATATATAATTTCCTAAATCTTGGTCAGCAATATAAATAGGATGATTATTTGGGTTATGTGGATCACCTACCATGAATGCCAACCTAGTCTCTCTGTAAAGACGTGTGTATTGTCCTCCGAAAACTGGAATTGTAGTGTATGTCATGTCTAGCTGGAGAGATCCTCCAAGCTTGGCACCCCGTGACCTAGATAATAGCATACCATACTTCGGAGGGATGTCAATGACCACTACATCCATAAGAATGCTTTTTGCAGGTATTTGTGCCATACCTACCACTAGGTCTTTAATCATGCCTATGCATTTGACTTTTCTTGAATCAAAAGAATATAATTCACCATAGGGCCTTGTGATTTCGAGACCGAGTCTCTCCATAATTTCCTTTGGCATCACATTGAAGCTCTGGAATCTAGCATACAGTTATGGAGTAGGTGGTCAAACAAGGTTAATGTGATATAAAAGGGGGCCACAGTGTCTCTCGCACCTTTGAAATGTGGACCAAAGACTATGTTCGACTTGTCATCTTCTAAGTTGATGACATTGTCCTGGCTTTCATCTTCGGAAAAGATAATCATCTTAGAAATTTGTTTTCTGTATATGGGATTTTTAGCTAGTTCAACAAGGGGAATAGGAATTTTGATTTTATTTATTTCGTTTTTCCAGATTAAAATTTCCCAGGGCCTTGTTGTTTTCTATGTTTGGGGCCTCTATTCCTTTCTTTTAATCTTTTCTTTGTGGTGTAGACTTGTTTTCATTTACAAGAGCCTGTGTCTTCACAGCGAGTGTTCCTACTATCTTCGACTGGATAGGTTGCGTGTCAGCGATGTGAGTTTTTGCAGTCTGTTTGTCAGCAACTTTTGGAGTCACCTCATCAGTTTTTCCCCTTGGTAAGATCTTTTTTATTGGAACAGTTGGGAGACTTTTGTTCCTAGGTATTAAGTTATATTTTTCCTGTAGTTCGGCTATAATATCATCTGTGATACCCTGATAGGCCAAATTTTCAGACATGTCGTTGCTAACATTGTCTTCCGATGTAATTTTTTTATTTAAGGATTTTTCGTAATCTTGTCTCGATAAATAAGGTGATTTATTATCATCACCGAGATTATTAATATCCTCATCATTCTCTTCAAAATCTTCTATATCTTCCTCTCTAATGAATTTTTCACTTTTGAAGGGGTTTGGGGTTTTTTTTATCTTCATTTTTAATTATTTTCTGTGGGGCCTAAGGATCAAGATTCCTTCTAAAATCCTTCCTGGGGAAATTATCTCTTTTCGATTTCTCTAGTTCCATTTTTGAGATCTTATTTGAAAGTTCTCTAATTACCCTAGCCATCTCGTCTATTTTATCTCCCGAGGATTTCCCCGATCCTGAGGGTCCACCTTACTCTTTGAATATCCTATTTTCTTTGTTCCCAGTTTCTATTTTTGCTTTTAATTTCCCTGATGCCATCAGGTTCGATTCAATCTCAAGAGCATCATCCTGCATTTTTGTTAGATCTGTTGATATCCTTTCTCTCAATAATAAGGCGAAATCGGGATCAAAATCACCAGAAAAAGTCATCTTTGATGCGGGTTGTGAAGGTTTGACCTCAACTGGGATTTTATTATACAACTTGTTGAACCTTTGTGTGAATTCTAGAACAGATTCTGAGTTTTTCTTTCTAAGGGCTCCAAATTCAATCAGGTAGTAGAGGTGGTCCTTCCTCTCTCCCCGTTGTCTAATAAAAGCGCTTTCAAGTTCCTCGTAAGATCTCAGAGATCCGGCTGCTAAGGATCGGAACCAGGTCCTCACTTGTCCTTCGAAAGTTTGAACAAGGAGTCTAGAATAGACATCTTCGTGTTCTATTCCAAGGATGTCAACAAATTGGTCAAAGAAGTTTATATGTTCTTGGGCGGTCAAATCCTCATCCCCTGTAAATTTCGGAAGGCTTTTCATATAATTTTCGGAGAGATCATGTAGGGGAACTGGGAGGACAAGCAGAGCATATCTAGCAGCTACTTTAGCAAAGATTCCAGGAAGCGGTACTTGACCACCTGTTGGTCCTCCTGGGGGACCACCTCCAGCTCCAGCACCTCCTTGTGTGGCCATTGGTAGATTTGAGGCTGAATCTCGGAATGCGTGCAGAGAAGATTCTTGAAAATCTAGGGAGAAAACCTCAGGAAAAGAGAACATATCGTATGAGAGGGGAAACGAGACAGATCTTTCAAGTGTTTCTGAAACGTTCAACTGCGTAAAGTCGGGCTGACAAATACTACGTATGGGTAAAAAGACTTGTCTAATTGATCTTCATGATTTTAAAATCTTTTCCGTATCAGAGACTGGCGAGGTCTGCTTGTTGTCCGGGTTCTTTCTGGTGTTCTTTCGGCTAATAGCCAGTTTACTTATCGTGGAGTCGCCAAGTGAAAAATCAAGGTAGCCTTAGAAGGTTTTATATCCTTGTTCACTATCAAAGAAAGAAAGTGTCAATGTCGTTCTTCCCAGGGAAAATATTCGTTTCTTCCTCCCCAACAATGGCGCCAAAAAGATGTTGTTCCTGAGTTTATACTTTAAGGCTGTAAAGTATATCGTCAAGGCATCCGTAAAGGTAAAGGTAATTAAAGGATAAGAATAAAAAAGAAGGGTAAAGCAGAATAAGTTTCTTAACTATGTCTAGCTTCATGTTGTTCTTGGATGATGATATCTCTCTCAATAGTAGCCCATGAACGTTCTAATTCAACTCGGTTAGTCGTTGTTTGCGGAATAGTATTAAATAGGTTTAAAGCAATACTGGTTTGATCTTGGAGACCAGGTTCTATGTTGGGTTGTATATTATTTGGGATAGTCATGGGGAGTAAAATTTTATTTAGTTGTGAAAGAATTCGATAAATTGTTACTTCGTTTTTTTTTTAAGAGATGAGAATAGGAAAAATAGTTTTGAAATTAAAAAATAATAACATAAATATAGTTGAGGCCATTTCCTGGACTTGAAACAATTTGAGAATCGTAAAATAACAAAGAAATACCACTGGAAAATATGAGGCTTTAATCAAGAAAGAATCTCATATTGTAACAGGAAATAAAGAAGAAAACGAGATTTCTAATGAAGTGTTAAATATCATGGTTCAAATGATCCACAGGTCTTAAAATTACTGATAGCAATTTCAGAGGAAAAGTTGTAAATAATTTGATAATCAAATCAATCTAAACTATAAAAGATGTATAAAATAAACTTCAAATTGATCATTCATTAGAAAGACATTGAAAGGGAAACATAGAAAAATATGGTAAACAAGGTTAAAGAACACATAGCTACAAGTTGGCAGGATTCAGAATCTCGTTTGTATCGTATATCACAGTGGATTGGAAAACTTTTAATACAATCGGCTCTCTCAAAAAACCAAAAGCCATTTCTCAGTCTTCTGAAAATATATTTATACATGATCATCAAATATTTTCCCGTTGGTGATTAACCAACTTCCTAAGACTACGGTTACATGAATGAATAATGTCAAACCATTTACATTTCTTTTCTAACTGCTTTATTATTCTAATGATGAAAATATTCAAAAGAGTATTGTTATGTTTGTGTTGACGAACTTCCTTCTTCTGCCTCAATACAGTGAATACATTTTCCCAAAAACTTCACCAAAACTCTGGGAACGTCTGGTATCTCTTTTGCCTCAAATATGAAGAATCTTTTCTGTAATTCAGGCAAACGATCTTCTATTATCTTCCTTGTGAACTTAATAGTTTTCAACTTTAAGTTCGGTATCACTATCCATTTGTCGATTTCGGTGATATTGATTACCTTAATTTTTGGGATCTCTACCTTCATTTCCTCCAAATCTTCCTTGAACCTTAGCTAGTGCTTGACAATGTTAATCTCTCCTAATAACCCAGGACAATCATTTTTTCCAATATTCAATGAATTTTTTTCTAAGAGATCAAAAATTCCTTGACAATCATCATTGACATCTCTGGTTATTATTTTATTTTCGGCCAGGTCTGCTTCCCACACTTTGAGTATTACATCTCCTTTAACCTATTCTGAAATGGATAGTTTTTTAATCTTTCCAACCTCTTCCTTTGTTGAAAGGGCTACTACTTTTTGGAAAGTTGTTCTGGCCGCTTTCACTTTTCTTTCTTTCTGGAGAACATTCTCCAAAGATTTATTTGTTTCTTGAAAGTAATTATGGACAACTTCCAGATTTAAAAACACTTTTTGTTGTTCTTCTTCTATCTTCAAATGTATGCCCAATACCTGAGCCTGGAAAATTTCAAGCTCTACCACTTGATTTGAAATAGTGATAATCTTATCGCGTAATTGTTTATTTGCTTCTTCTTGCTTTAGGACCTGTGCCTGAGTGACCTGTATTATCTGATTTGCTTCCTCTAAGCATGTTTTCATTTTCTGAATCTCTTGAATATCTTTTAATATAGCTTGTTCTAGACCCTTTTTTATTCCCCAACTGATATTTCTTTCGGTTTCTTTCAATTTACCCTATAGTTGAGCTATCGTTTGGCCTTTTTGTTCCAACATAGTTTTCAAACTGCCCACAGAATATAAATTTGTCGATGTTAAAGCTCCCATCATGCCTACTATATCTGTAGCAAATTCTCCATCTTTAATTTTCTTTCCATCTATAATGACCCTATGATTTTTAACCATCCCATCTCCTCTTGGATGGATTTCCTATTTCAAGATTGCCCTTCTCTTTTTACTGAAAAAATAATCTGACGAAGGAATCTCATCCCTAGAAATTGGCTCCAAATCACTGACATACAGAGCCACCTCATGGGGGTTTCCATAAGTGGACTACAATGGATTCAAGGAAGTAATGGGACTTCCAAGTTCTGTCGATGTTGTTCCTCATGTATTTTCTGGAACATCCTTACGGATTTTTGGGGATGTTTCTAGCTCCTTTCCCTTCCCTGCCTTTGATTATTTTGTCTGGGAAATTTCTGTGTCTTGTGAAGGTATTCCAGTATCCTTCATCTTGCCTTTAGTATTTATTTGTCCTATATATTTGTTTCAAAGCCTGGGGGAGGCCCTTCCTACTCTGGAGGTGGGGTCGTAGCTTTGCCCTGCAAACTTTTGGGTAAACAACTTCGCCTATGGCTCTGGAATGACGTAAAACCAATCTGTGAGTTAGGTAGTAGGGCTTGTACTCTATTCAATACCTCTTCATAGGATTTAACCTCCTTGAATACGTCATCATAAACAAATGTTTCGTGCTCATAGGATTTTAAATTATAATGCATCAAATGTTTGCTTACTAATTGATAGGGGTCATGCTTTCTGTGTTCAATATATACCAATTTTACTTCTTCTAGTGATTCAGCCTCTACTTTAGAATGGCCTAGATTTAGTAATGAAAATTTCCTGATATGTACAGAGAAAGTTGGCCATGACTTCTTCTGAGCTACCTTTAGCTCTAATCCAATGATTCCTTTTACTATCTGGTGGGCTACCTCTCTACACACCAATTTGTCCGGTAGGAATTTAGGGAGTGCATGAGGGGGAATAGAACAACCATAAACGATAATGTAGGAAAAATTCTCATCAATAAACTAGTCGGCTATTTCTTTAATATTTTATGTGATTGTATCAGAAATGTGAGGGGGTTCGCATCCAAAAAATATTTTATGCATCGGAATTATAACAAAATGACAAATTTCATAAAATGCGTCCTTAGCATTTTCTTCCCAAAGGGCAGAATGATATTCATGAATGGGTTCTGGATAGGTTATGTTCCAACTCCAATTCATTAAGGGAAAAGGAGTCACATAGCAGATTGCATCCATAATTTATGCTGACATGTAAAAGGCCACTGGTTGTCCCTTAGATTTTGCAACTCTATAGTTTGAGATTTATTTTGTTAGGTTATCCGACAAAACCTTACTCCAGTTAAAAGCATATCCTTCTGAAGCTTCTTCTAAAAAGGGCACCCAATCTGCATGAAAATGGCAGGGATCTTTTCTCCCTGCCATTTTCATGCAGGGAGAAAAGATCCCTGGCCATCAGAGTGAGAGCAGCTTTCAATAGCTTAACATAAGAGAGAAACATGGTGACCACTTGAACATTTATTTTATAACAGCTCAGAAAAGATAAGCTACTTTACTTATTTAAGAAAATAGAAAAAGAGGGTTTCAATATGATATTATTGAATCTACTCCAATGTGTTTCAATATGACATATAATTTTGATCTGCAATAAAACAAACACAGAAAAACGAACCTGGAAGAAAGATCTGCAATAAAACAAAGACAGAAAACGAACCTGGAAGAAATGCAGTTAATATAGAACAAACACATAAAATGAACCTGGAAGAAATGATATTATTACTTGCCTCATTGCAGCGATTTTCAAGAAACAGCTTGCTTTGCCCTTCTGGAAATCTTCACACATACTGATGATATTAAGATGAGCCTCTCACAAGGACAAGATGGAAAACAAGAATTGCTTCACAAAGCTAAAAATCTCCATGGGAATTCTTTTCAAATAAAAGCCCAGTATCGCTCCAACGGTCTCTTTCAATATTGAAAAAGAAAAAAGATAATCATGGCCTCATTCCATGTTTCAACATCTTCAAACGGCTCTATTCCATTAGTTTAATTTGAATTTTTTTCTTTTTTTCTTTTTTCTATATGTTTATTCATTTTATAAATTAGTTAAATATAATGATATTAGTTAAGAGTGGAATGTTTTTCAAATAAAGCGAAGGATCGCTCCAAACGACTATTTGAATCTTTTAAGAAAAAGCAAAAAGATAATCCTGACCACATTCTATGTTCCAACATTTTCAAACGGTTTTATTCCATTAGTTTCATTTCATTTGAAATTGGATTTTTTTTTTTCTAATTTATAGATTTACTTAGTTAAATATAATGATATTAGTTGGATTTTTTTTTTTTAATTTATAGATTTATTTAGTTAAATATAATGATATTAATTAAATATTATTTTTTTTATATAAAGTAATAAATTAATAATTCAATATTTAAAAGTATTTAGTAGGATGAAAGTTTATCCTTTTATAATAAATCATACATTTAATAAGAATGGAAATCTTCCCTCTTACAAATTATTAATAAATTATTTTAAATAATTAAATTTTATTTGTTACACATTCAAATGTTGAAAATATATCCATAACTTAAACAATAATCTTAATCTTGAATATTATAAACTTTAAAAAAATAAAATAAAATAACATGATATATGAAATTGCCTTACTTATTTAAACCCTTTCAAATTTTATTTTTATTTTATTATTTTATATATTTATTGAAATGATATATTTATATTCAAACCTTAAATTAGATTTTATGTATTTATTTTTCTTTTTAAATTAGTCCAAACATAATTTTAATCGCCTAATGTATTGAATTGATCACTATCTTATTTATTGAATTGGCTACTATCTCTTATTTTTGTGTGCGCATTAAATAACTTTCGATGCATCACTAAACATCGTGGAACCCTAAGTAGAAAGCAATATAGGTTCTCTTATATAAAAACCATATTTGGAAGTAGCATTTAAAATAAATGGTTGAGTGGTTTGGGTTTTGGTATTTTCTTTTCTTTATAATTTACCATTTTTTCTTGATTATAATTTTGTATAATCACTTTATATTTAATGATTTATATAACAAAGATTCTTATTTATATCTATGTAGATATAATTTTTTGGAAATTAAGTTATAGATAGAAAATAAAATAATTTACAAAATTTATTTGAAAAAAAACTTCTTACATAAACACCTTTTTCTTTATCTAATAAAAAAAATACACATTGAGCATCATAAAATTTAAAAATCTATGAAACATTCTTTAAGCTAGTTTAGCCTTTCCTCCGCCACCTTATGTGAATAACACACCTTGTACATCACATAATACCAAATTATATGAAATACTCCACTACATGCTATAACATCAACATTAGAGTCGTTAGTTCATTTTTAAAAGAAAAAATCCATGTCTAGCTGATGAAAAATAGGGCCAATACAAGGGGCATCATGATTTGCATAAACATTGAGTTCATGTGACCTTTTTTGCATCATATTTTTTTTTATGTGCATCGTAAAAGATATTTTTATAGCAACAAAAATACAATGTAGGAAGTTTTTCTATGCGGAGTTAGCATCATGTTGTGTTTCATATTATTGCAAAAAACATCTAGAGAGTCACTAAATACTATATATGGGGTCATTGTTTGACATGCAATTGACATAAAAATGTCGAATACATATTGAAAATGATTATTCTTAATGTCAAGGATGATACATCAATTATGTGACAAGTAGATCCTACCGAATAAATATCGAAAACACGACACTATCCATATTCATTTTTATTTTTTTTAATTTGTTGTCCATTATTCATTTGTTAACCAATAAATAATGGGCTTATATTCAATGTTAGACACATCGAAACATTTTTGATATCCATAGTTTTATAACCTTCTACAACCTTTGGTGTTGCTAACATTGACCTAATAATTTTGTATTGATTGTGATAGGATGTAATTAAACTCGAGTTCGAGTTCCGCGTTTCATGTTGCTTTGAAGACACTTTCATTGATTGTTTGCAAAATCCTCTATATGCATTTCCTCTCTATTGATTTATTTATTGTGAATGAATGAAATGTGGAGTGACATAGGAAAAGCATACACAACAATAGAAGAAGAGGAGGCACAAGTCATGTTGAAAGTGTGGGTTGGATGTGATGAAGATAAAGAGGTAGATAATCTCTTATATTCTACATCCATGCCCATTCATCTCCTTTTCTTATTTATTTCATTCATTTTTCACATCGATACAAAAAAAAATCTCATTCATTCCATTATCTTGTTGCTAGATCTTTTTGTGTGTGTCATTGATGTTTCAGTCCTTGGTTTCACTATATAGCCAATATGCTCTATTTTTTAAAAACTAGTTGTTAATGGATGCCTTTCCATTCATGATATTGATAATAATTTTTGAATCCTCTCAATCTTATAGGGATTTCATGTTCATAGATTTGCACACAATTGGTCCATCTAGTAGCCCTACTATTTTTTTCATATTGTTTGGTGCAACTCCATTGTGCTTGAGACAGATGCCATTAATGTGCCCAAATTTATTCATGATAACACCTCACCACTCGACAACCCTTGATTTCCACAAGAATCTATATTGAAGCTTAGTTTGTGATCTTTTTGAATGAAAGAATTATAGATTGTTCTTGTGTTCCATACAAAGAACTTTAAAAGGAAGGAGAGTACAATCCATCTTATAAAAAAGAGATATAGCAGTGAGTTATAAGGTGTTAATGATTAGTTTCACAGTTTTAGGAAAGAGTGCAATATGTGAATATTATAGCACAACATTCCACACCTATGCTTTTGTGCCATGGAATAACCCTTTTCCTATTGTTTGTTGGACTTTTCCCCCAAAGAACCTGTCAAAAATCAATTAAAAATATTCCCTAAGAGCATATCCACGGGGGTTTCCCTGGTGCAACTTGCGGACATAGGTGCCTTTCCACATTACAACCTACGAATGCCCTCAAAATTTGTGAAAAATGAAATAATTCCCTATTTTTTGTTGGACTCATTTCCCAACGACCCTTGCCCATAATCAACGAAATCCAACTCCCCAAACCTCTTTGGGAAGATATAAAACAATCATTTAGGGATAAGGAGAGGTCAAGTCCTTTTATGCAAAGTTATGCTACCAACATCTAAAAATCATCCATTCCCTATAATTTTTTGAGCAACATCCCCTATGGTCTAGAAACTCCTTTTCTAGCACTTCTTTCTCAATTTATATGACTATAGAGTGTGTCATCATCCCTACTTGAGTCATTGAAGGAAGTTTTTCTTTGGTTGAGTTGATGCTTGAGGATTTCTGGAGGAACCCAGATAGGTTTCAAGATGATGCCAAAAGTAGGACGAGGTTGTAACATTTCCTCTTACTGTTAATAAAGAGATTGTTTTACCTCATTTATGATATTCATTGAATGCTTATCTATACACTTACTTTGAATATTATTTCTAACATGCACATGTTTTTGATGAGATAAATACCTTTGTAGCAACACTCGTTCTATGTCTTTCTTGCAGGTTGGTTCCAGAAGAAGACTGGGATCTCTTCGACAGATTGGAGCTTGGGATCGACATCAAACAAGAGAATAAGGTGTTCTCCTTCTCTCTTCTCCATCCCTGCCTACTCCTAATTAAGTAGTTGTTTTCTTTAGACTTTGTGTGCTTGTGTTTGAGGGGATATATTTGTCTTCGCCACTTAGTCTTTCTTTGTTGTGATCTTGACCCAAGATCACATCGGATAAAATCCCTTAATCAGTGACCCCCTAAGGGTGAGTTCACTCTAATGATGGTCTCTCATGACACGTTAGTGGCAAAGAAAACCTGGAAAAAGAGCAATATGTTAACTTGGAGGGATTATTCAAGGTACTTTTACAATGAATTTGAATATTGTGTAACAAGATGAAATGTAGGAAATTGAATTAGATTTCCAAATACAACTTTTATTCATACAAATTATGAATAGCTAGGTCAAATTTTAATTCTTCTAACAATGGTATCTTATTTTTCCAACAAAATATAAGGTATATGTTTTTGTTCGTGCAGGTGTTGAGTATCTTAAAGATGGAATTTCATTCCAAAAACTTGTATGCTTGTAGAGAACCTGTTTTTCTTGTGTCGTGTA
>JASDQU010030272.1:0-22406 GCA_032191745.1 Picea mariana | reverse complement strand
ATATGAGTCTGCATAGATGGTGACAGATCCTCGATATCTATCAAAGGAATGCTATGGGTGAGGACTGTCAAGTTCTCTCTACACACCTCAGTACTCTCTCAGCCTATGCTAATGATGGCCTTTCTACTATTGTGGCTCCTCCTGGTTGGGTCTTCTCTCGAGGACGACTCCCACATCTTTACATAACATGTTTTTGAGTTAGTACTGTGACATTAACAAAAACATGTTTTCTTTCTCGTAAATAAAAACAAAAAACAAAAAATATAAGAGTACGTACCTATCTCACCATGTGTCACACTAGGGGGCATGGACATGTCGGGGTCTCTTAAGAAGCTAATCCCTGCATATGGATAATCCTCGATGGCTAGAATTTGTCGTCTCCACTAGTCGAAGAAATTGTCATCATATGACTCTCGTAAACCCCATGAACTTTGGAGAGGCATCAAAGCAACCCATCTGCACAGTGCTGGAAAGGTGGCTACGTGACCTCACATGATCTCCTTCGGGCTTATGCCCGACACTCTTTCAAAGAAGAATTCACATAGCACTGTCCCAAATCTGAAGTTCTTCTTCTTCCTCAGTTTACACTCTGTCATCTATATTTTCTTATAGTTGAGCATCTTAGTGCTCTAATCCAATATCACTAGCTACAGACACTGCACTGCAAAATGTATCTAAGCACAAGAATCTTGATGTAGAGCAGTGGATCCAATAAATTTCACAATCAAGTAAAGCACCACTCTCAAGCCAAGATTCTCAATATTCTGTATAGGGACTTGAGAACCTACTTTTTCCGTGTCATATTCACAATACATATCGACAAATTGGGCTATGTGATATGGCCCTAGTGGGAAGTTGTCAAGTTCACCGACTCACCCCTCTTAGAGAGACCGGTCAAAAACTAGATATCTTCAGTGGTGAGTGTCAAAGATTGGCCTTCTAGCATAAAGGACTCTACATCGGGGTTCCAATACTCAATCAAGTGGTTCAGTAGTCTCAGTTGGGATATCATAAAAGGACAACATAAGAATTTCCACATTCCACATTGTTTTAATATAACCATAGTTGTTGGGTCCTCTTCGACCATTTGGTCCACTTCCTCATGTTCTCTCGCTCTCCAACACACATACATCCTGGATCATGCAATTTTTTGGGAGTTAGTGCCTTTGTTTTATCATTTTGGTGAGTATGTGTATGCCTTGTTTTGAAGATAGTCGCGGATCTATGCATGCTAAGTTAACTCAGCTAGTGTACATCCATGCATTGAGCATGAACAATGTGCGTACATGCATAGTCATGGAGAAATTTATAGCACATGGCCCCCAAATTCCTCTAAAAATAATGAAAAATGAATGGATTTGCAAGAGAAGGAGAGGAGTACTTACTTGGTTCAAGAATGAGTCATTTTCGTCCACCGTTTCTCTCTAAATATGCAATTGAAGAAAGAGCAATTTTTCTATTTTTGGGCTTTTTCAAACAACAATGGTGAAAATGATCCCTTTCACCTCTATTTATAGATTTGTTGACCCTTTGTTGACCTAATTTTGCCCTTTTTTCTTCCTTATTGCTTGCTTGGTGGATGTTTTGGTTTGTCTTGGAGATATTTTGGTTGTTTACATATCTTATGTGCTTTGGATTCGATATTTTTAATGCATGGGTACTACTTATATCATCCTGTGACGAAGTTATGTTTTCGCCATTTTCATATAGGTTAGGATTATACCACCTTACATTTTCATTCTATTGACAATTTCCTCTTTTCCATAGTGTCGATCCCACCGAAGTGCGACACAAAACCTTCCATGTTGTTTTAGAAGTGTCATAATTAGGTGGTAGAGCCTTCCTCTCTATGTATTCCCTAGATAGATCCTTATATTGCATTCGAGCATCCATGTTGTGAGTCTTATGTAGTCTTGGGAGTCCTTTTTAGTCCCACCATGACTTTGTGTTGAAGCCTCATCCTTCTTCTTCATCTTTTTCTGGCCTATACGCATGGATCTCCCCAAGAGCATGGTTTGTCTTCTTTCAAGCTCACTTAAACTATGAAATTGACATCCATCGAGAGACTATTTATCATTTTTGGCCTCATTTAGATTACATAAGAAAAGGATCACCCCTGGAGTCTTCTTTAATCTCTTTTCAGACTCTCTAAAAATGAAAATATTTTTGAGTGATCTTGTTTCCCTTCACACTCGTCAAAGTAAAATTTGAAGGCACATATATCCGACAATAGTTTACCCCTTTTTCGGTCTGGATTGATAATTTTACAAAAAATGTATGCCATAGGAGCTATGGTACGCTAGGAGAGTATTCTCAGGTGTAAGTATAACCCTTTTTCGGGCACGAGGGACTAAATTTGTGAAAAAGGGCCATTCTTCTTGGTTTTGGTTTATCACTTTTTCAGGCTTTGGAGATTATTTACAAAAAAGAAAACTCCCTGGAGTCTTCTTTAATCCCTTTTCAGACTCCCTAAACAGGAAAAGATCATCGAGTGACCTTGTTTCTTTCACACTCGTTAATTGGTCCAGAAAGAACATATATTTTTCATAAGTTTAACCCTTTTCTGGCCAATAAATTACTCAAGAAAAAGGTACGCCACGGGAGACATGTATCGTTTGGAGAGTTCTCCTAAGTTATGTTTTATAATTTTTGGGGCTCGGGGAATTAAATTTAAAAAAGGACGAGGGAGTCCATAGTTAATCGCTTTTCAGAATCACACTCGTTAAAATGGTTTTGAAGAGACGTCCTTTCGATATAAATTTAACCCTTTTTCAAACCAACTGGACTATATGCGAAAAAGGAATACTCTGGCCCCAATGACCATAAGATTTCTCCTTGGTATGATTTTATTATTTTTTGGGCATTGGAGACTACACTTATGAAAAAGACCACTTTGGAGTCTTCTTTTGCTATTTTTTTAGACTCTCTAAACGTGAAAAACCTTCGAGATTACCTTATCTAGGCTCACAAAAATTTACATTGAAAGAGGCTCATTGTGCCAATCTGTAATTGCATTGCATGTCTCATTCTTGCATCTTTGGCCTAATGCCAACTCCATGTTGGTGTTGCTAAAATTTTAGAGAATTCCTTAGGTGCATGCCTTGCAACATTTTTGCCTTTGTGTTCTGACACCCTGACCCATGGAGTAATTTTCTTGAGTGTCCATATCCTGCACATATATCCTTGCACTGAGCATCAATGTGTTCCATGTGTTTGGAACTAGTTTTCTTGCCCGTGACACTTGTTCCTACTTTGTAACATATTGTCCTTTTATTCCTTTTCAAGCTCATTAAATATATGAAAAAGACAAAAAAATCAAATATTCCAAAAAGAGGGGATGGGAAAACATTCTCTTTTACTGGAAACAATCTAGTCACCCTTGGACAGAGCACATCCTTCAGTTTGTTTTGCAAAGCACTGGGATTTAGTATGGCCTTAGGAAGTTGTTCTCGTTAAATAGAGTTGTGTCCTCCTCTATTTGGTTACTCTTCCAAACACATGGACAGTTTGTGGTGCCTCTTGTGCCACAGGCTTATGTCAATAACATGTTTACTGAGTATTTTCATATGTCGTGCTCTTACCCAAGGGAAAGTATTACAACCTGAGTCATCCATTATGCGATAAGTCTCTTGACCTTCATGAGTCGACCATCATGAAATATTGTCAAGTTCACATTCAGAATAGATGAAGTTCCATGCATGATGATCAAGATCCTCCAATATTTCCACGAAGGCTTGTCGAAGACCTCAGGGTAGTGAGTCTTACACACCTATTATACTCCTATATGATTTTTGAATATATTGAAGATATTGCTCGAGTTACAAAGTTATCATCTCCAACTATAGGCATTTATGCCTCCGAAATTGTATTTGTATATCTTCTGATTATTTTGAGATGTAGATCTGTTGTTCATCCGGATTATTTTTGACATGAAATGAGTGCGGAGATATAATAAATAAATGTACATAGATATCTTAGATATCCAATAATATAAGAGAAATGTATCAAAGATGCAACCATAAACACAAAGATATAGTAATACACAATTTTCTATTAATGAGAGAAAATGTACAAAGACTATAAAAATACAGAGTGAAAGACTCACTAGAATGGTGGTGTTGGCCCTCGACCAAGTTTTGGGGAAAATTTTGTTAGTTTTGGACCACTTGTGTACTTCGACACATTGGTCGAAGAAGGAGCACCTAGGCGGAGCTGAGATCATGGATCTCACCTATTTTGAGGGTATGTGGACCCACTAAGGTATCCTCTAGGGTTTTGTAACGAGTTTATGGGATGTCAGGCCATGGGTTTTTCCCATGTTTAGGCCTTATTGTAAGATTTTGTAAAGTATAAATAAAGAGGAATGTATTGTACAAGACGTAGTTCTGTGTGAGTAGTTCTATGTGCGTTGAGACTTTGTGCTCGACTGTGATTTTGTAGACTGTTCTTAGTGCATATGATGCTCAGTGCAAAGAAGGTGCTAAGTGTTGTGATAAGAGATTATGGCTATGTGCATTTGACCTATTTTTGGAAAGTGAAGAAGGAGGATCTAGTGCTTAGTGCGCATATCTCCCGTCTTATGTGAAGTTTGACTTTGTGGCTTAGTGCACATGAGTGACTGGATGTAAGATTTTGGTGAATAATAAAGAGGTGAAGCAGTTTGTGGATGTAGCCCCACCCTGGGGTGAAACACATATATCTGGTGTCTCATGTTTTGCTTTGTGCAGTGTTATTCTTGTTATAAATTTGCTTAGTGCTTTGATTATGATGTGTAATGAATATATAGTTTGATTTTTTAAGCACTTTACTTAGGTTAAAGGGTAAATGAATGCTAGATTTAACTCACAGTGCTAAGTGCTCAGGGTACATAATCACTTGTTATTATTGTGCTTATCTATCTTTGATTCTGCTCAATCACTTGTTATTATTGCGCTTATCTGTCTTTGATTCTGCTCTGCGATGTAAATGAGGTTAATAACTAATGCATGCTCACTTCCTAAGTGTTAACAAAATATTCTGCGAAGTTCTCTTATTACAGATCTGTGTCCCAGCCTGGTTACAGACACCTGCATCCTGTAACCCCACTGCTTCTACCTCGGGTGAGACTTCGCCTTCTTCACAGGTGTTGCCTAAAGGGACGGTAGTTGGGGGTTTGTTGGTGCACTGTTAAGCATTGAACCCTGGGTCTACCTCTGTGGCAACAAATGGTACCCCATGGGAGGTGTGTGACTAAAGGGAGGAGTCCACCAAAAACATAGTAGTAAGTATAAAAGCCCTCACCTTGGCATGCAAATAGTTGAGTGACAGAAGCGCCCAGACATATGAAAACTTTGCCGAGGATCCAGAGTTAAAGAAGCTAGAGGCTCAGTTACAGGAGGCACAACAACAAACATTTTCATTTCAGGTGCAGATGAAGCTGCTCACAGTAGTAGAAAGAATGAAGAGATCTCAGGAGCAACGCACAATACAACAACAGATCACTGCCCTCCAGGGTAAGGTGATGGAAGTAACACAAAAGTTACAACCTATGTGGGACGAATCTTGCAAGGTGTTCGAGGATATCAATAGCCAGGGTTCACATTTAGATCAAGTAGTTGCAGAAGTAGAACAACACCTGGAAGGGCCTGTTACAAAGAAGACAGTACAGGAGCTCGTTGACCAAGAGGCTCAAGTGAGGCAGCTCGAGTTAAGATCGAGGATTTTGAAGCAACATTGACCAGACCTGAGGGACTCGGGATGAGTCACAGGTGAGTGTTGGGGGCTTGTTGACCCTTGACCAAGTTTTGGGGAAACTTTGGTCAGTTTTGGAGGTTTTGGCTCACTTGTGGACTTCGACATGTTGGTCAAAGAAGGAGTGCATAGGCGAAGTTGAGATCGCAGATCTCACCTATTTTGAGGCTATGTGGACCCAGTAAGGGGTCCTCTAGGGTTTTGTAACGGGTTTATGGGATGCCATCCCATGGGATTTTCCCATGTTTAGGCCTTATTGTACGATTTTGTAAAGTATAAATAAAGAGGAATGTATTTTTGAAGACATAGTTTTGTGTGAGTAGTTCTATGTGTGTCAAGGCTTTGCGCTTGACTGTGATTTTGTAGACTGTGCTTAGTGCATATGATGCTCAGTGTGGAGCAGTTTCTAAGTGATGTGATAAGAGACTGTGGCTTTGTGTATTTGACCTATTTTTGGAAGGTGAAGAAGGAGGATCTAGTGCTTAGTGCGCAGATCTCTTGTCTTGTGCGAAGTTCGACTTTGTGGCTTAGTGCATAGGAGTGACTAGATGTAAGATTTTGGTGAATAATAAACAGGTGAAGTAGTTTGTGGACGTAGCCCCACCCTGGGGTGAAGCACGCATATCTAGTGCCTCATGGTTTTCTTTATGTAGTGTTATTCTTTTTATGCATTTTCTTAGGGCTTTGATTATGATGTGTAATGAATATATAGTTTGATTGTTTAAGTACTTTACTTAGGTTAAAGGGTAAATGAATGCTAGACTTAACTTACAGTGCTAAGTGATAAGTGCTCAGGGTACATAATCACTTGTTATTACTGCGCTTATCTATCTTTGATTATGCTCTGCGATGTTAATGAGGTTAATAAATAATGCATGCTCACTTCCTAAGGGTTAAAAAAATATTCTGTGAAGTGCTCTTATCACAGATCTGTGTCCCAGCCTGGTTACAAACACCTACGTCCTGTAACCCCCCTACTTCTACCTCGGGTGAGACTTCGCCTTCTTCACAGGTGTTTCCAAAAGGGCCGGTAGTCGGGGTTTTGTTGGTGCGCTGTTAAGAATTCAACCTTGGGGTCTGCCCCTATTCCAACAAATGGTACCCAGTAGGAGGTGTGTGACTTGAGGAAGGAGTCTGCCAGAAACATAGTAGCAAGTATAAAATCCCTCACCTTGGCATGTAAACAGTTGAGTGACAAAAGAACATAGATGTATGAAAGCCTCGCCGAGGATCCATAGTTAAAGAATCTAGAGGCTCAGTTACAGGAGGTGCAACAACAAACATTTTCATTGCAGGTGCAGACAAAGTTGCTCATAGCAGTAGAAAGGATGAAGAGATCCTAGGAGAAACACATAGTACAACAACAGATCACTGCCCTCCAGGGTAAGGTGATGGAAGTAACAAAAAAGTTACAACCTATGCAGGATGAAGCTTGCAAGGTGTTCGAGGAGATCGATATCTAGGGTTCACATTTAGATCAAGTAGTTGCAGTAGTAGAACAACGCCTGGAAGGGCTTGTTACAGAGAAGATAGTCCAGGATCTCGCTGCTCAGGAGGCTCAGGCGAGGCAGCTCTAGGATTTTGAGGAAGCATTGACCAGAATTGAGTGACTCGGTATGAGTCACGGGTGAGTGTTGGGGGCCTGTTGGCCCTCGACCAAGTTTTGGGAAAACTTTGGTCAGTTTTGGAGGTTTTGGCCCACTTGTGGACTTCGACACATTGGTCGAAGAAGGAGCACCCAGGCGGAGCTGAGATCGTGGATCTCACCTATTTTGAGGGTATGTGGACCTAGTAAGGGGTCCTCTAGGGTTTTGTAACAAGTTTATGGGATGTCAGCCGATGGGTTTTTCCCATGTTTAGGCCATATTGTAAGATTTTGTAAAGTATAAATAAAGAGGAATGTGTAGAAGACGTAGTTCTATGTGTGTTGAGGATTTGTGCTCGATTGTGATTTTGTAGACTGTTCTTAGTGCATATGATGCTCAGTGCGGAGCAGGTGTTAAGTGTTGTGATAAGAGATTGTGGCTCTGTGCATTTGACCTATTTTTGGAAGGCGAAGGAGGAGGATCTAGTGCTTAGTGTGTAGATCTTCTGTCTTGTGCAAAGTTTGACTCTGTGTCTTAGTGCACATGAGTGACTGGATGTAATATTTTGGTGAATAATAAAGAGGTGAAGTGGTTTGTGGACGTATCCCCACCCTGGGGTGAACCATGTATATTTGGTGTCTCATGGTTTTCTTTGTGCAATGTTATTCTTGTTATGTATTTTCTTAGTGCTTTGATTATGATGTGTAATGAATATATAGTTTGATTGTTTAAGTACTTTACTTAGGTTAAAGGAGAAATGAATGCTAGAATTAACTCATAGTGATAAGTGCTAAGTGCTCAGGGTACAAAATCACTTGTTATTACTGCACTTATCTATCTTTAATTATTCTCTGCGATGTTAATGAGGTTAATAACTAATGCATGCTCACTTCCTAAGTGTTAACATAATATTCCGCGAAGTGCTCTTATCACAGATCTGTGTCCCAGGCTGGTTACAGACACCTGCGTCCTGTAACCCCTCATGCTTCTATCTCGGGTGAGACTTCACCTTCTTCGCAAGTGTTTTCGAAAGGGTCGGTAGTCAAGGTTTTGTTGGTGCGTTGTTAAGCATTGAAAGGGACTGCCCCCGTGCCAACATGTGGCAACTTATCTCTGAGAAGATATGTCACGGCTACTCGCATTCGAAAGAAGATGATTTTACAATGAGGCTCCAAAGGAATTTTTTATCATAAATAAAATCCAAAACCCTAACCCCAGAAGATGAAAATCCAATAGTTTTGTGGACCCCGTTTTGGGTAGTTTGGTGTATCAACTTCTCGGGGGCGTAACTTTGGCATACGATCTCCGTTTGGGGCACATGATAGTTCGTTGGAAAGGTATCATCAAGGAGATTCATTTAGGGGGATCAAATAAAGCATTATTCTATCATTGAGAATATATATCCAAAAAAACCTTCATTTAGGCCCTAAAAAATGGTCCTGGAAGTTAAAAACTGCTAAAAATAGTAAATTACCAAAATTGCCAGAAAATGGTTTTGAGCTAGTTGGAAAAGGTGGGTGGCCACCGATATCCAACTAGATTAGTTGTGTGTTATTCATGGCTACAATTTATATTGGCATACACATTAGTCATGTAGCCATGATTACTATATATGGCATGGATCTATAGTGTACTTGATTGGTAGCCATGCTTAGTTTGTCCCAAGCATGGGTATGCCTGCCTCAGTGATTATTATTATTCTTTTGAAGATTAAACACTCATGAATACTCATCTGGTGTCCCTCGATTCAGTGCCTTCCCACTTTATTAAATATGTTGTAATGTATTTTGGCCATCAATTGCTCTTCTTACCTCACACATGAAGGGGCATCTTTTATAGCTCAAAATGTCACTACTATGCATTTCTAACATTGGCCTACTCATTTACACAATTACCAACCAATTTTGTTGCGGTTCCTCATAAAAAACACCTTTTTGTATGGTGTACGCATCCTGCTACATATGCAGGGTGCGTACATACGCTAGTTGCATGCCTTACAACCCGTGTATACTCTAAAAAGTTGCAAAAAATAAAAAAAATTGCATGCTTTCGGGCAGAGTTTACATGCTATGTTATATTGCACAACCATTTTACCTCCTATATCCCTTCTAGAAATGGTTTATCCCTTATGGAAACAAATTAACTATCTTTTCTTCATATAAAGGGCCCTAGGGGGGTCATTTGGATAGATGAAAGAAGAGGCAAGTGAACTCTGCCAAATTTTCTCCCTTGCATTCCAAACCTCTTGCATCCTGTTCTGAGTTTTCATCATCAACATTCCCAACCATTCATCCTCCTTATACAATCCATCTCTTTTCCCTATAGTGGCATGTTGGTTTTGAGGATTTCACATTGGGAATGGTGCACTTGGATTCAAAATAGAGGAACCCAGGCGAGGTTCGTAGAGCGACATCGACAAGATTCAGGTTGTAAATTTCCATCTTGTTATCAATAAAAGAGAAACTTCTTGTCCCAGATATATATGCATTTATGTTATATTTATAAATGGTTTTCATGAATATCTAGACCTTTAGATGATCTTGGTGGTTATTCATATGCTTTTATATTGTGTTCTTTAAATTTATTTTGGGTCAGCGTTGGGAGGAGGCCTGCAATCTAGGAACAAACAACGACAGGAAGGGATCTACTGCAGACAAAAAGACTTAAGGTACATACTTTGATCCTCTCTCCCTTCCCTTAATTATCATTAGGTATTGTTGGATTTGCGTAGAATATAAGCATTTTTGTCTTTTAAGGTGTCATGGCTCTTCCTAGTCACTAGACCTGGATTAGGGGGATTTTTCCCCATAGCACCTAATTAAAATCTACATCTTATGTCTACTTATTCTCTTCTTAACTTACTCTCAATTTGTTGTGTACATATAATATATCCATAAAGAAAAAATAATACATTATTTTTCTTCTACATTTAACATATAGACATTTACAAAAACAATATGCAATACAAAGACATACAATGAATAACTTACCAAGGGATGGTATTCATGCTCGCCTTCAAGGTTTCCATACTCTCTACAATGTCTTTTAACTCTTTTGATTAAAAGTAGCTGTCTATTATACCCGTTGTATATTTTACAAGGGCAATAACATTTTCGATCACCCAAAGCCTCCAATGCAAAGTTCACGTCTCCTTGTCCTCCTGGAGGAATGTTTTGTGACACTTTTCCTTACCAAACTTTCAATGATGATTATCTTCAAAAATCAACCTCAGTAGTTTGACAATTTGTAATGCAATTAACAAAATAATTTTTTTTGTATTCTGACCAAAAAGTATCCCCTATAACCTATGAAAATCATTGCTAATATACCAACAATGTTGAATGCCACTAATATTTTGAATTTTTTTAATTATATATCACTTTTCCATCGGACTTTCGATGACTATTGACCATAGAGACATTGTTTAACGGGAAAAAATATTGGCATCGTCAAACGTCGACACATAGATCATTGACCTGGTCAACCATAAGATATTCAACGATAAAGTCCCTTTTTTTTCAGATAGTCGACGAACGTCGGGGATTTAAAAAAAAATACAAAAAATGCAAGTAAAATACGACAGTACGACCGATTTTATCGGTACTTTCAGAGTACGACGTCGGTTTTTCCGCCCATATGTAGTAGTGAAAATCCACTTTACTTGATTGAAAATAAAAATATTCTTAAGGTAGGCCAACACCTTACAATGATCCTTTTATGGAAGAAATCAACTCCTAAAGTAAGCCATAGAACCAGGTTCACATGTACAAGTGCTAGACACCAAACTAAAATAGTCCAACAAGCTCCCACATAAAATAGGGTCCCATGTACAAGTTCTAACCACCATGTTGAAGTATCAACTACAATATTGAAGTAATCCAAAGAGTTCATCCATAAACCCATGTCCCAGGTCCAAGAGCTCATGCTTACTCTCGGTTGGATATACTCAAGATCGATACTTTCCTAATAATGGTGCTCCAAATTCCTAGAATGAACACATGGATCCAAATATATATATCCAACCATATCAAAAAAATTGTCCACATAAGTTCAATAGGTCGAATGTGGATCTAGAAAGTACACTAATACTGGAAAATAGGCAAGTTGAAAATTGGCAGTCTTAATTGGATTTTGACTTCCCTCAATGATGTTCTCTACATAAGGTAGAGTAGAGTCATTGAATAAAAGGTGAAACTAATTATCATCCTAGAAATGAAAACTATCTATGTACCATTCATCGAAAGCATCCTCTGAATCATACCAAGAATATCTTTCTTAGTTATACTCTTCATTGATGAAAGGATATGTGGTACCAATAATATGGGTCTCCTCAAATTTATCAAGTATATTTGTCATATCTTGGTATCCCTTATACAAATTTTGGAGACATTTTTTCTCCAACATTTGTTCCTCCCATGGCATGTTCCACCACAAATTTTCCATTCTTCACTTCCACTGGGGTTTGAGAGAGGAAATTTGCAAGGGTTGTAGTGAACTTGATAATGATTTGAAGCATAACATATAATATATCAATTTAAATTCCCCACAATCATCTTTCCAATAGTGTTGGTTTTGCAAAACTCTAAACACACTTCTAAAATATATCTACTATATCTTCCACAAGGTCATCATGGAAAATCCCTAAAACAACTAATTTTAAATCAACAATATATTCACTTCTCAAACTCCCATTTGGATTTTTTTTTTTTGGTTCGGAAATTGGGTGATTTTATGAGAGGAACTCATATATATATATATATATATAATTCTTCTCATAAATATACAATAATTGATATGAGTGTTGCAACCCTCATTTTCCCTTTGAAAACCTAAAAAATAGGGAAAAATACTTCTTTTTTTTGCCTAAGAAAGAGTTCTGATACCACTTGTTATGTACCTCATATTTGAAAATGATATCACACACAATAAATCCAAGCATAATATATAAAATCCCCTTTACTTGATTATAAATAAAAATAGCCTTAAGTTAGGCCAACACATTACAATAATCCTTTTATGGAAGGAATACACTCTTGTTCACTTACGTGACCTATCAATGAGCTAAGATCCAAATACAATATACTTCACACCTCTCATAAGGATGAATCCATCATTAGTTATAACTAACAAGAGATCCCTAATCACAACAACCTCCTAAATACCTGGTGGATCTTCTCTATTGAGACCCCATTACACTTATTCAATACTAACTACCATAGTGGGACTTATTTGTGAATAACAAGCATACTGGACCAAGTCCACCTTACATTGAACAACCTCCAAAATTATTACTCTAATATGGGCCCTTCGCTCCCCAATTACACCCATAGGGAGGATCCCAACACTACTAACTAGTGAACCATTATGTGCTTGTCGCATCATATACCAATCCATGAGCAGTGGAAACCCTTATAGCCTTACATGCAACCTCCTATAGCCATTTTTTGTTCTATTCGAGCTTAAACAAACATTATTACATGTTCTTTTGATTGGTATTGGTGTTGAGTGTTCCTCTTCATAACCCACAACAATTGTTTATTACAATTGTTCCCTAATTTTCCAAATCAGCCCCGTTGCTCAGTTGTTGCATTCATTCATTACATTGACCACATGTTGATGAATATAAATAATTTTATATTGATCTTTCAATTGGGATTGGTGGCAAAATGAAAGTGATTTTTTTCTTGTAATTACTTAAATGAAGGTTGAAAAGAAGAGTAAACATTTAACTTCCACAATAAATTTTATTCATGAGCCTTTGTGCAAGGCTTCAATGGTTGGAATCCATATATTTGTTTTAGGCTGGAAATTAACACAAATCTTGCAAATCATGAGTGAATTAGTAATTAAACATAGCGCACATCATACATATGAATAGAGTGCACTAGATTCTATAGTTGAAATTGATCTTGGTTTTTCACAACATGCAAACCAAACCTTCAAGCCAATAAGCTAAGTCATTCTTTCATGCATGTTTGAGAAGAGAAAGCGAAGGAGCTTGTGCTTAGCCTAACAAAGAAATAAAATATAATTTCCACAGAAGACCCATGTTGGTGATACATATGGGTTATAATTCCCACGTTTATGGATCATCTAAAGTCAATCCTCCACATTAATAAGATTCATCACCAATATTTCCAATATTAAATGATCTCATTTACTATTAACGTCTCTCACTCTCACTTTGTTTATTACAAAAACAAACATATAAAATTAGAAAATTAAACAACCTTATATGAACTAATCTAGTATTTGATGGATGTATAGGGTGAATTCAAATTTATGTCATATTTTTGGTTTCTTTAAAGATTCTAGATAAAATTTAAAATGGTATAATCAAGACTAGCAGAGTAGAATAGTATTTCTTTGAGTTGCAAATCTAGATTAAACAAAAACTGATGATCCTAATGCAATCATGACCTAGCTTGCCAAAAATGGTGGCCTCAATCCATTGACCACCACCTCACCTACCCTTGCATCTACTAGCAATCATGATATTTCACATCTCCCAAGTGACCTGCTCTTGAGACAACATGATAACAATCCCCCTATCATCACATCGTCACTCCCTCCCAGGATGGATCTACATCCTCCCTCCCACAACACCCCCCATATCAGAATCTCCCATGGACAACCTACCCATTCACATTGACCTACTCGACATCGATATCTCTATTGAATTTACCACTCAACCTCCTCACCACTATCTGAATTAGAATAGAAGGTGCATAAATAAAGAACACAATCCAAAGAAAAATGACCTTCCCCTTTTCACTCACAAGTATTTCCAGGTGGGGTAGAACTGGCCATCTTTTCATGACTAGAAAAAAAAGAAGAAGGAAGGATATATAACACAGTAAGGGCCATCATAGATGTTGATATTGAGGTTCAACGAGGATGACAACAAACTATCCATGGGGTACTTAGAGTAGTGGAAACCCTAAAGGATGTGAAGAAATGAAAATTATCTCAATCAATCCCAGGGGCATGGGATCAATGTAGAAAATGAGATCCTTGAGCAGACTAGTTTTTATACATAAACATGTTGTATTATTCATCCAATAAACAATTATTTTAGACAATGCATGTAATTTGACACTTCAAAAAATGTTCCCAGAATGGAATTTTGAATCTATAATTTCAAATGAGCTATCGAGAGGGATTCACAACACGGAAAAATGGTTTCACCCTAGTTTGAAGCATAAAATTTTCACATTGCTTACATGCCACACCCTTTTCTAAGGAGTAAAATATAAATATAGACCTAATCATCATATATTCCCCCCATCAAGACTGATAAAAATTCCAACAATATATTGTGGACAAAGGTTTATTGGTATCCCCCTCACTCATACTTGGAGGAGACATAAATTTGATTTTAAATAGTGCAAATAACTGGGGCCCAAATGATAGGAAAGATCCCTTAGAGGACTTCTTCTTATAAATGTTTGAACAAGTTGATATGGTAGATATAGAACCGGTCACACTTACAACCACCTAGACAAACAAGAGACATGGAGTTGATTTCATTGGTAAGAGATTGGACTGATTCATGATAACATAATCTATTCTAGACTCATTACAACTTTTCATATCTAGGTTTCATTCCATTGGGGGTTCTAATCATGTAATTATAATTTTGGAAATGGATAAGGGCCCATTGTCAAGAGCCCCCACTACCTTTCAAATTCAATCCACATTGTCTTACTCACCCAGAGTACATTCAATGGAGCACATATCATTGTTAACATACCTCATGGAATCAAGGTGACTCGATGCCACAACTTAAAATAAATCTAATTAAAGTTAAAATAATTTCAAAGGAATTGAACAAAGAAATATTTAGAATTTATGTACAAAATTGTTTTTAGAATTTATGAACAAATCTTAGAAATGCAAGAGAAAACATGCATAAACTCCATGGAATTATAAATGTTGGAGCAATTGATGGAACTGCAGAAGGAAAGAAAAACGTTATTAGCATGGGATAAAGTAATGCAATTTCACTTCAAGAAAGCAATAAGAGAACAAATTTTTTCCACAAATAGACAATCACGCGTAAAACTAACAATTCAATCTATGAACATTTTGATACTGTCAACCAAGAAGGGGTGTATCATTACAAATCAATGTACACCCAAATCATTTGGGAAAAAATAAGCAACATACTCTCAATCACCTTAGTTTTCCCAAACTATATTAGTGAGCAAGATAATGAAAATATAATGGCTCGAATTCAAGAACATGAGCTCAAGATAGTAGTCCATAAAATACAATGTGAAAAATCCCCAAGACCAGACAAACTCTCTATTGAACTTTTTTGGGGGGTTTTAGGATCTACCATACAAAGATATACTTTTAAATTTCAAACAATCTAGAAAATATAGATAGATTCTTTGGGCTTTCAACTCAACTTTCTTAGAGATAATCCCCAAGGTAATCAATCCCACCACATTTGATCAATTTTGTCCTATCTTTTTATGCAATAGTATTTACAAAATAATATCCAACATAATATCTTTTTGTCTCAAGCCTTTGCTCTCCTTCCACATTTCTTGAGAATAAATGGGTTTTCTTCATGAAAGGGACAACTACGATGCCATTTGGTTCACCCAAGAGGGACTCCATACTGTCTAAACCCAAAATAAATATCATTCATAACTAAAATTGGCTTATCCAAATCATTTTGTTGATCAAACTATTTATACATGAGAATTATCCTATTGCAAGTAGGTCTCCACTAGCCTTTCATCTCTTGGATAGAAGCATGCATATCAATGGCATCCCTTGTAGTTCTAATCAATGGTTTTGTAAACTACTTATTTTTCTGATCATTACTAAAGGATTGATAAGACTTATAAATGCATAGTTTAGGCAAGGAAATATATTGGGAATAAAACTATCAGAATCCATATATACAACCCATCTCATGTTCATAGTCGATATTCTCCTATTTGGAAAAGGATCTATAATCCAAATATTTTTTCTTATATTGTATATTTTTTGTCATGCTATAGGGATGGAAATAAAAAAATCAAATTCCTTCATTCGACTCAATCGCGTGGCTCAATTTTAAAAGGAAATGATCTCCAAATTTGTACCTTTCTCAACCCAAGACTTTGATACAAAACTCAAGTATCTAGGTTTCCAACTAAATCCCCAAAACTATAAAATAAAGGATTGGCCTTGGATAGTATAAAAATTGAAGGCCTAGGTGACTCACTGGACACATAGATGGATATCAAGGGTAGGCATGCTAGTCTTGATAAGAAAAAATTGTTACAATCAATTGCTATAAACTGGTTTTCTATTACATGCCTCCCAAAGCATATATTAACAAATATTAGACAAAATTTGTTCAAATATATATGGAAGGGGAACACAAAAGGAGGAATGGATCTTGTATCATGGGAAACACTATCTCACCAAATGATATTGGAGGATGGGGAATAAAACAACTGGAAACAATCACAAAGGCACTTGCATCAAAATGTACATGGGAATTAATAAGTCGAGAAGGTATATAGAAAGGAATATTATTGATCTGAATTGGATCATTATATATTTTTTCATCTATCTCCGTACTTTATGAGTGGAAAATAATTGGAGGAATCAACTTGTAGATCCATTTTAACGACAAATCCCAATTTGGAAAATTGGGTCCAAAAAACCGTTTGAAATCTTTCGAAGCCATTTTGAGGAATCAAACAACAATTTTTTTTTGTGTAAACCTACTCTTTTAGAAGCTCCCATATTCTACACATTAATACCTTTACAACTATGCAGGAATCGCCTCAATAGGATTTCACATGAAAAAGTTATGCCTCTCGCAAGGTGACCTACCATGTTTACCACTCTGGTATAAGTGGATGCCATGTCAACACCCATTACTCAAAACGTGTGGGGATATCCACATGTGAAATTTCAAGAAGATTCTAGAAGTTAAAAACCTTTTCACTAATTTAGGGTTGAGGAAGTCAAAACCCTAACCCTAGATGGCTATCGAGCTATGTTAAATACCAGGCCACTAGGAGGAAAAAGGGTTGTTAAAATAATAGGTGTGCTAGTCTCACCATAAACAATATCACTATATTGTCACCCAACTATAGGCACAAAGGCCACCCCCGAGAACCTTAACCTTGACAGATAGAATAATTTCAGAATTAATCACTAGAACCAATAGCCAATCAAAGTAGCATACCTCTCTCAAAAGCCAGCGTACCAAGAAGAAAGTCCAAACCATAACCAAAGACCAAGTCACCACTACAGTAGGTGCAACTCTCCTCCAGTCATGTGCACCACTAGTCCTTATGCAGTTGTGAGAGTGAGTGAGCGAAAATGAGCTCAAGAGCCCTCTATTTGTAGTCCTCCAAGTCACTTAATTGGGCTGACTTCTTCTCTTGGAGGCTAATAACTTAATATAAATTATTCTCTTGAGACGACTTGTCTTCTAGGGTTAATAACCAACTATTTAGGGTTTCTCTTGCTTCCCAGAATATTCTATTCTCATCAAAGGTTACACGTGGAGGTTAATACTTCCTGCAAATACCATAACATCAACACTCCCTCCTAGATAGGGAGGTATTAAAGGAAATTGTATTGATCATAAAAAAACCATTCAACTGATAGCATCATCATAGCCACACAAGATATCTCATGATCATCACTATCCATCTAGATAGTCTCCATGGAAATAAAAACAAATGCCATCCAATAGAACACAATTGTGTCTATCCATAGTAGTATACAAATACTATCTAGTGGTACACAACCACTCCTAGTAGCATAAAACTACTAACCAATGACACATAGTCACTACCAGTGGATCACATCCACCACAGTGGCATACAAATACTATTGAGAGACATACAATATCCATAACAATCAAAACATATCATCTTGTATCATCCTGCATCAATAATGTCATCAGTTACATCACCTCTAAGTCATATTAACATGATGTGAATGCATCATATATAAGTTGTACCGGTGTGATCCAGAGTATCATCTACATAATATTTAATCCATACTGTCATGATGCCAATGCATCATCTCTAAGATGTATGTCCACCTCTAAGATGTACCTGCATGATGTAGATCAATGCCTCACTATGTCACCTCTAATATGTATGATCATCTCTAAGTCATACTAGCATGACATATTTAGCATGATGCCAATGCATCATATCTAAGTTGTATGCCACATCTAAGATGTGCTCTCATGATCACATCTAGCATGACACGAGCCCTCCTGCATCATCTCTAATATGCATGATCATCTCTAAGCCGTACTAGCATGACATATCTAGCATGATGCCAATGCATAATATCTAAGTTGTATGCCACCTCTAAGTTGTACTAGCATGATCAAATATAGCATGATGTGACTCATGAGAATCGTCTCTAAGTTTTACTAGCATGAACATAAATAGCATGATGCAATCATCATCTCTAAGCTGTATGTACACCTCTATGTTGTACTAGCATCATGCTCCTAGAGCCACTGTATCAACAACTCCAACCATCTGTATCATATCTGATATGTACTAGCATGATGAAAGCATCATCTCTAAGTTGTACTAGCATGATACAGATCCACAACTCACTAACAATCCATGATTTCACATATCAGTGCTCCCTCCCAACTGAGGAACTTATTTCCTCCCTTTCAACCAAGGGATAAATCTCCACGAGCCCCATCTTGTCTCTCAAGTATGCGCACTTTATCTTGGACAAAGGCTTTGTCAAAATATCTGCAGTCTTATCATCAGTGGAGATATACTAGAGAACCACTTCTCCCCTCTAGACTTTATCACGGAGAAAATAATACTTGATCTCAATTTTCTTCGACCTATCATGGAAAACCAGGTTCTCTGAGATCTTCACATAGCTCTGGTTATCACAATTATATATCATAGTGGAATACAACACCTGATCAAACAGTCCAAAAACCATCGTACAGAGCCACATTGCTTCCGTACAAGCATCACAAGTTGCAATATATTCTACTTCTGTAATGCTTAGTGCAACAAAATTCTGTTTTCTACTAGCCCTTGAAATCATAGCAGAAGACAAACTGAAACATGGTCCATTAGTACTCTTTCTATCTTCCACACTCCCTTGCCAATATGAATCGGTAAATCCATGCAACTTTACTTTACTATTTGAGGCATATCTCAAACCATACATTATCGTCCCACAAAGATATCTCAAGATATGTTTTTCATCCACCCAATGCTCTTGTCTAGGTTCCACCTGGAACCGGCTCAACATGTTCACAACAAAGCATATGTTCGGCCTAGTATTTACCAAATACATCAAGGATCCAATCAAATCTTGGTACATGGATGAGTCTATTAGATCATAATCAAAGTCTCTCAACTTCCTCAAATATGTTACCGTGGGAGTTGCCATGGATTTTCAATCCATCATCCCAAACTTATGAAGGATGTTTACAACATACTTCCCTTGTCCTAGGAATACTTCACCATGCTTCTACCACACTTCTAGTCCCAAGTAGTAGTGCATGAGACCAATATCCTTCATATCAAATTTAGTGGATAGCTCCTTCTTACACTATAACGAGAAGCTTTGCACCTGTCAGGAATAGGTCATCAACATATAACAGTAGAATAATAGGTGCATTGTTCACAACCTTGTAATAGAGATTTGGATCAACATGACTCTTCGAAAATCCAAGTCTCAACAAATAACTATCAATGTGTGCATACCAAGCTCTTGGAGCTTGCTTGAGTCCATACAAGGCCTTATTCAATTTTCATACATGGTTTTCTTTTGGGTGTACCTAAAAACTTCGAGGTTTCTCTATATATACTTCTTGCTTAATCACTCCATTGATAAATACAGTCTTTACATCCATCTGATGTAAACTCTAACCCATGGAAGCTGCTAGAGATATGATTACTCTAATAGATGTATATCTGGAAACCAGAGAAAACGTCTCATCATAATCTTCTCCCTCCTGCTGGGAGAACCCTCTAGCCACAAATATCACATTGTACTTATCAATACTTCCATCTACAACATGATTTATCTTATAAACCCACTTTGAAGTGACTACATACTTCTCTTTAGGTCTCGGCGCAACTTCCCATCCATCATTATTCATGATGGATTGGTATTCTTCCATCATGGCCTCCTTCGATTCTTTCTTCTTAATTGCTTCCTCAAAGGTGGAAGGTTTTGCATTAACCAAACTTGTCATGAGTGTCGCATAACTAGTGAACCTTTTGGGTTTCTTTCTTTATATGAAAGTACTAGTGGGAGCCTTATGCTTTTCTTCTTCCTGCAAAGTAGTTTCAAGCCATGCTGGTCTTTTTCTTGTCTTAGGTATAATATTTGGTTCCACATATTCTTGTGGTGGTTCTTTTTCTTCATTAGATTGTTCTGGATAACATGTACTTTATTCTTTGGTATCTTCATGTTCCTTGTCCTCATTGGATTCTATAGACTTCTTAAATACAATCCTTTCATCAAAAGTTACGTCTCTACTTATTTCAATCTTTTGTTGACCTAGAACATAGATTCTATATGCTTTTGATGATTCACTATAACCAATGAATATTCCTCTCTTTCTTGAGGGTTCCAACTTCTTTCTCTTATCCTTGGGAACATGAATGTATATAGAACATCCAAATATTCTCAAGTGTTCAACGTTTGGCTTCTTTCCTAAGAAGGCTTATTCATGAGTCATGTTCTTCAATATTGTATGTAGAATTGTATTTTGAACATAAACAACTGTCATAACTGCTTCTCCCCATAGAAACATATATAATTTCTGATCATTCATCATTTCCTTCACTGATTATTCAATGGTTTGTTCTTTCTTTCAACCACACCATTCTGTTGAGCATTGTGAGGGACTATGAGCTCCCTCCTAATCCCATCTTATTTAAAAAAGGAAATGAGCTCCTTGGAGGCGTATTCTCCTCCATTATTATATCTTATTGTCTTGATCTTCTTATATGTTAGGTTCTCAACTTCAACCTTGAATTCTTTGAATTTGCTAAATACTCCATCCTTAGTCTTTAACAGATACAAACATGTCTTTCTTGAGAAGTCATCTATGTGCGTTACATAGTAAAGAGATCTTCCTAGAGACTTCACTGGCATAGGTCCACATATATCTGAATGTATTAGGTCTAATATCCTTTTGAATCTATTCTCACTGCTTGGGAAAGGTTTCTTAATGTTATTCCCAAGTGCACATCCTATGCACACACCTTCATGTACTGACTATAATTATGGTATGCCTACAACCATCTGTTTCAGGGATGGAAAATCTTGATAATGAAGGTGAGCATACCTTCTATGCCATAACTCACTAAGGTTGATTTTGTCATGTACTAGGGCTTGAGTATTCTGACCTAGGAGTTTATATAACCTTCCTTCACGGGTTCCAATAACTCTAGTATTTTAATGAAGGTGAGCATACCTTCTATGCCATAACTCACTAAGGTTGATTTTGTCATGTACTAGGGATTGCGTATTCTGACCTAGGAGTTTATATAACCTTCCTTCATGGGGTCCAATAACTCTAGTATTTTCTATATTGAAGTCTTTAAACCATACAAGAAATTTTCCATCCACAAAATCTACTCTATCTCCTTTCTCTTATAAACATGAAATAGATTCTAGATTATTTTTCAAACTAGGAACATATAAAACATTACTAACATGGATAGAGTTACATGATTCCATTTTGATAGTAGATTTTCTAATTCCCTTGATTGCATAAGATTTATTGTCTCCAAGCTCTAGTTTATGAGGTGTCTCATTTTCCTTCATGCTTGAGAAATTCTTACAGTCACCTATCACATGCCTTGAAGCTCCACTATCGATCAACCATGTGTCATCTTCAATGGTTCCAGTAAGAGTTGAATAATAGAATACATTTTCTTCATCATGCTTTATCTTCTTTGATGATTCTTCATCATTGACAACTGATGTGTGATGTCTCTCTTTTCTCTTCCTTGTTAGTTTAGGACAATTCCTTTTGTAGTGGCTGTTAACTCTCCAGGAAACTACTTAGGGTTGTAAGCTAAGTATGCCTGGTAACTTAGGAATTCA
>JASDQU010030271.1:15108-25653 GCA_032191745.1 Picea mariana | reverse complement strand
TTCCCTATTCTTATTTAGCATATATGTGATCAATTTCATGATTTCAACAAACTTTGGGATAAATCTTCTCAAAAAAATTATTTTTCCTAAAAATGACTGAATTTCTTTTACATTTCTAGGAATATTTATGGTGTCTATAGCTTCTACCCTTTTAGGGTTGATTTTAATTCTGTCTCGAGACACAATGTGGCCCAAGAGTTTACCTTCTTGCATTGCAAAGTGAGACTTCTTGGATTTTAAGGACAAACCAAATTTTTGGCATTTTTTGAACTTTTTCTTCAGATGTATCAGGTGGTCTTCATCGGATTTAGAAAAAATAGTTAGATCGTCAAGGTAGATAACCACGAATTTATCTCTCTCACTGACGAAAGTGATATCCATAGCACGCTGGAAGGTAGCACCTACATTCATCAGACCAAAAGGAATTTTGTCATACATAAATGTGCCCCAAGGGGTGGTGAAAGTTGTTTTTTCTTTATCATGCTCGTTGAAAGCAATTTGATTGTAACCAGAAAACCCATCGATCATCGACATCCTATTTGCCCCAACTAATTTTTCCAAAACGTGATCCATTTTGGGTAGAGGATAATTGTCTTTGAGAAAGGACTTATTTAGATTTCTAAAGTCTACACACAGTCTGATCTCCCCACTCTTATTCCTAACCGAGACTATGTTCGCCACCCAGTCAGAGTACTTGAGAGGTACAATTATTTTTGCGTCTAAAATCTTTTTCACTTCTTTTTCGACCACATGCAGTAAAATGGGGTTGATTTGTCTAAGCTTTCGTCTGAAGGGTTTAACACCGAGTTTCAAAGTTATCTTGTGCTCGATCACAGAGGTTTCATAGGTTTTGAGCTCATCGTAAGACCATGCAAAAACATCCTTATACCGTCCGAGTAAGTCTATATACTTGCTTTTTATCTCAAGAGGAAGGTACTTTGATAGATTCACTATCCTAGGTTCTTTAGCTGTGCCCACGTCACAGTCTTCGACCTCCTCCGGTTGGGGATGCAAGGCAGACCTCAGAGGCATGTCGTTTTGATCAAACAACCTTTCCAGAGGTATCAGGCCCTTAGGGATATGATTAATTTTTAACACTAGCATGCGATGATTTGCGATTTTTTCTCGAAACTCCTAAGGCTCCTCCCCTTCCTGCATAATCCAGGTATGGTCATTTTGGTTTTTCTAGTCAATGTGAGTTTTGGTGAAATCATCCACCATTTATAGGAACTTTCTAATGATTTATTTTTCGTCTTCAAATACCTACCAGTGTTGTATGTTGTTTGGTATAAATGGTTTGTGCATCACTTCTATGTGGTATTTTAATTTGAAAGTGGTAGGGGGTGTGAAATTCTAAGCTACTTTGGCTAGTGAATCGGCTTGCTAGTTTTCCTCTCGTGGGATGAAATGAACCTTTACTGATGAAAAGAAATTTTCCATTAGATCCCAAGTGCAATTTCTATAGGACCTTAGTCTCAGGTGCTTGGCCTGGTATTGTCGATTTACCTACTTCACAATCAGTTCTACATATCCATAGACTTCTAGGTTCTTTATGTTTAGCTTCTTGGCAGCTTTCAGTCCCAAGACTAGAGCTTCATATTCACATACGGTGTTTGTGTATTCTATGTCCCACTGTATCCTGTAAGAGAAGGGGACAACAAATTCATTTTCAGGTTCTACGAAAAGCACTCCTGAACCTGCTCCTCCATACGACGAAGTGCCATCAAAAAACATTTTCCAAGTTCCAGTGGTATACACATTTTTATCTGTATTTTAAGTTTTGATTTCATCTATATAACTTTCTTCTATACAATTATTTTCACTATCGTCAAAAGACAAAATACAATTTCCTTGGTCTTGATCGACGACATAAATAGGGTAATTGTTAGGATTCTGAGGATCGCTTACCGTATATTCCAACCGTGTTTCCCTGTATAACCGAGTGAACTACTCGCCGAAAACAGGGATCGTGGCATAGGTCATATCCAGCTGAAGGGATCCCCCGAACTTGGCTCCCCAAGATCTAGATAATGGAAAACCATACTTCAGGGGTATATTAGCGATAACTACATCCATTAGGACATTTTTCACCAGAATCTGAGCGAGAGGGAGTACTAAATCTTTGATCATGCCCATGCACTTAACTCTCCTTGAATCGAACGAGTAAAGATCTTTGTAGGGTCTGGTGATTTCGAGGCCTAGTTTATCCATAATATATTTGGGAATTATGTTATGAGAGGCTCCAGATTCCATCATGCAATTATGTAGAAACCGATCATGCACATTAAGGGTAATATATAAGGGGGAGATGGTATCTCTAACACCTTCAAAATGCAGACCAAAAGTGATATTAGGCTTATCATCTTCCAGATTTATCACGTCAGACTAACTCTCTAAATATAAAACATTTATCATCTTGGTTATTTTCTTTCGGTACATAGGGTTCTTCGCCAACTCGACCAAAGGTATTGGTATCTTGATCTTATTTATCTTGTTTTCTAGGCAGAAACTTCCCGCAACTCTATCCATTTCCTTGGCTGAAACTTTAGACTCTTTCCGTTCCAATTTATTTGTTTGCACTATTTTATTTTCAACGGTTCTTGTTTCCAGTGTCTGCATTTCAACTGTCTTAGTTCTTCTCGCTTGGTTTTCATCCTCCTTTATGTTGGTATTCTGCGAGTCTACCCCTTTGTTATTTCTCATCTCGGTCTCTTTTTGGGCGGGCTTGTATGTTTCGTCCCTAGGAAAAATTTTCTTGGGTTGAGTAGTCGTCACAAGTTTATTTTTAGGCCTCAGATTGTACTTATATTGGAGCTTGGCCATTATAGTATTGGCCATCCCTTGATAAGTAGAATTATCAGCGTTATTTATTTTATCATCTTCAGTCAATGGTCGTTCTGTGTTTAGAGACTTCTCATAATCTTCCTTAGTTAAATGAGGTTGCATAAAGTCATCACCCAAATTGTTTACATTTTCTTCTAAATCCTCAAACTCTTGCATATCATTTCCTCCAATAAAAATTTCATTTTTTAGAGGTGTTTGAATTTTTTGATCTTCATTTTTTATCTGTCTTTGTTGAATCTGAGGATTGGGGTTTCTCTTGAATTCTCTTTTAATGAATTGATCAGCTTTCGATTGGTCTAGCTCCATTCTTGAGATTTTTTTTGATAGATCTTTTATTATCCTAGCCATGTCATCCATTTTGTCATCTGAGGACCTTCTAGATCCAGAGGGACCCGCTTGTTCTCTAAAACATTTGGTTTCCCTGTTTCCCGTTTTGATTTTTGTTTTTAATTTACCTGAAGCCATCATGTTTGACTCAATTTCCACAATGTCATATTGCATTCAGGTTAAGTTGCCCCCTCTCCTTTCTCTTAACAGTAGAGCGAAATCAGGTTCGAAAGATCCTACGAAAGTTACTTTGGCTGTGGGTTGGGACGGTTTAACTTCAACCGGGATCTTATTGTACAAATTGTTAAATCTCTGGATAAATTCCATAACAGTTTCTGATTCCTTTTTCTTTAAAGACCCGAACTCGGTCAAATAGTATAAATGATCCTTTCTTTCACCCCATTGTCTGAGAAATAGGTCTTCTAGTGCATCGTAGGATAATATTGAACTTGGGGGCAAGCTCCGAAACCAAGTTCTTACCTGTCCTTCGAAGGTTTGGACAAACAAATGGGAATACAGGTCCTCATGTTCAAGACCTATAATATCATTGAATTGATCGAATAAGTTGATATGCTTGGTTGTAGTTAGATATCCTTCTCTTGTGAACTTGGGCAAGTTTTTCATATAGTTTTCTGGTAAATCATGGAGGGGTACTGGAAGGACCAAGGGGGCGTATCTGGTGGCTACCTTGGCGAAAAACATGGGGAGTGGTTGTTGGCCTTGACCTCCTACTCCCCCTGCTCCTCCTTCGGCAGTGGCCATGGATAACCTAGGAGAGGAAATTGGTGAATTATAGAGAGGGTTGGCGAAGATGTATAGTGACTCTCTAGCTTCCCCAAGGTGGAGGGAGAAAAATTTGGGGAACTTTTTATTAGGGGAGGTGAAATTTGGGAAAGAGAGAGAGGGTACATGGGGACTTAGTTCCTCTAATTTGCAGGATACGTAAGTGGGAGAACCCACCGGTGTCGAATCTGAGTGTGTGGTACCTTCTTCAAGGCCTTGAGTGATAGAGAGGTTTGTATCGAGACTTGATGGGATACTAATATTGATGAGCTTTACAATAGATGTCTCACCCCTACTAACGTAAGAGGTAGTCAGAGAGGTTTCAGTCTTAATCTCGGGTAGGATTAGCTTAAGGTTCAGGGTCTCGGCTTCGACAGTACTGTCCGATGTTTTTCCGAGAGAAATTTCTCGCAAGGATGAAGGTTCAAGAGGGATCTTAGCTTTAGACCGAGTAGACTTGGGTTGGTAAACAATAGTGTTTTGTTTGAAAAGACCCCTTGGTTTTAGTATTTTTTCAGGGTCAGAAACTGGCACGGTCTGTTTAGCATATGGGTTTTGTCTGGTGTTCATTTGAACAGATGCCAACTTACTTAAAAGTGGATTCGCCAAGTGAATGATAAAGGTTTATCCTTAACAAGGTGTTCGCTCTTTGTTCACTATCAAAAAACAAAACTTGGAAATGTTGTTCTCTCAGGGGAAAGTGACTACGATTCTCCATTCCCCGACAATGGCTCCAGAAAGATGTTGTTCCAGAGTCTGTACTTAAGGCTACGAAGTATAGAGTTTAGGCATCCAGAAGAGGGTAAATATATGGAAAGGAGCAAACAACTAGAAGAGAAACTATGACTGATTTCTAAGTTGTATATGTCTAACTTCCACTTGTTCTTGAATGGTTATGTCTCGTTCAATTGTTTCCCACGAACGCTTGAGTTTGAACCGGGTGGTTGCAGTTCTTATGATAGTATCAAAGAGGTTTAAGGAAATGCTGGTTTGGTTTGAGAGGTCGGGCTCTACGTGAGGTTGCCTTGCAACAGGGGTTGTCATTAAGGGAAAAAAATTTAAGAGGTTGTTGTTTTTAAGTTGGTGATTCAATTTTAGATTATATGAGAAAAAATCATGTGAAGCCAATTAAATGGTTTAAACGAAATCGAAGGTCATTTTTCGTAACTGAGTTAAAATTTGAAACTGAGTATGAAACGAAAGAAAACATAGAGTTGTCAGACAATGTGAGGCATCAATTCAAGAGGAATATCACGTTATAACAGAAGAAGGAAAAGAAAGGAAACACTTTAATGAAGCATAAAATATAGAGATCTAAGAAATTCACAGATCTTGTACCTGCTAATAGTCGATATAGAGGAAAAGTTCTAAATAATTAGATAACTAAAACCTAATCACCACAATAGAAGTTGTACTAAATTGTAGTTAAAGCATTCATCAAAGATGTAAATAAAAATGACATGAAGTATGAAATAACAGAGGAAAACACATAACTCAATCTTGACGGAATATGGAGTCTTCAATTCGCTTTGTATTAATCCTAGCAAAGGAAAAATTTCTCTATTACAATCTGCTGAAAAGAAAAGCCTTTCTTTTAAAATGCATATTTATACAAGCTTAAAAAACACTTCAAATTCCATTCATTTTAGAAGCCTTTGATTACAAATGAGGAAATGAAGCGTTTCATTTCCTCTCTGTTTGTCTTCCTCCATGCAAGCGGAGTGCCTTCCTTTCTTTGTTCCTTTGTACCCATAAACAAAATGGAATAATGCCTGCCATCATTTAACACCAGAAGCCTTCCCTTTCCCCTACTCAACACAACTAACACACATTTCAATCAATTGGGTTATCAACTTGGAGGGCTCTACTTGGTTGTTTGCCTCAAAAGCGTAACAATTCTTCGCCAACTGTGGCAATCTTCTTCCTACTTGTCGGTCTTCCGTGATGATGGACCATAATTGTAAACTTGGTTTTATTGACCATATGTCCACATGGGAAAATTCAACCTGACTCAGCTGGGATATTTCAGCTTGTTCCTTTTCAACATTCTCCTTGATATCTAACAGGTGTTTGGCTATGTTAATTTTGCCCAGTGTCCCGCCGACGCTATCTTCCTTATCAAGGTTCAACAAATTTTTATTTATCAAGACGAATGTCTCTTCACAATAATTCTTCATCTCTTTAGCTCTTTCTCTGCTCTCTGATATGTTATGCTCGCACACCTTCAGTAAGATATTTCCCCTGGTTTTCTCTGGGATAGATAACCTGGCACTACCAACCATTCCTTCCTTTGTTGTTTCTACAACAGCCTCCTGGAAAGAAATTCGAGCCGCCCCAACTTCTCTTTCTCTCAAAGAGATATCCTTTAGTGCTTGATCAATCATCTGAAAGTGACTTTGGATGATTTCCACTTTGGCAAGCAATTCCTGTTGAGCTATTTCCACATTCTATTGGATCTCGTTGGCTTGGAATTGGAATATGTTTGTATCTTTGACCTAGTTCTCGACAGAATTCAATTTTGACTACAACTGTTGTATTAACTCCTCTTGTTGACTTACCTACGCTTGGTTTATCTGGGCCAACTAATGCATTTTCTCAAGCTCGTCTCTAAGCTTTTCAATTTCCCGTTGGTCATCTACTCTGGCCTCCTCGAGACCTTTGTTCTCCTGATCCCTAGCATTCGCTTCTGTCGTAACTACCCTAGCCTCCAACTTACTGATCAAGAGGTTCTTCCGTTTCAACTGTGCCTTCAGAGTTCCAACTGAGTATTGATTTTCCATAGCATAAGCTCCTAATGTTCCTGCTATATCCTCGGTGAATTCTTCCTCTTTCACGGCCTTTCCATCTATCATGATTTTAATTTTTTTAGCCACTATGCCCTCTCTTTGATATAATTTTTGCTTCACCCTGGACTTCCTTTTCTTATCAAAGAAAAAATCATTAGGAGGCAACTCTTCTATAGAAATGGGCGTCATTTCTTCATTGAAAATCCATCCCGCATCAGGGTTCCCCTTTGTGAACTGTAAGGGTGTGATAATAGCAATCAGACTGTCAATTTCCTTGAATGATTGTTTAGGGGTAGCATCTGTGGCCGGCTTGCTTGATGTGATCGGTGGGGTGTCGCCTACCTTTTGTGAGGGTATCTCTTCTTGACTTAGTGCCTGCTCGCCTGGCGCAACTGCCTCTAGGTTTTTCTCTCCTTGATCGGGGATTTTGGCTCCCTGTTCCAAGGTCTCCCCTTCCTCTGTCCCTTCCTGATTTTTCTCCTTGCCAGGACTTGAGTTCTTTGAGCCTTTGGCTTCCACCTGCTGTGTGTCTGGAATCTTTGGGGTTTTTCCCTGTAAGATTAGGGGGAGGCAACTCTTTCGATGCTCCTCAAATTTGAGGAAATCGACCATATCTCCGAGTGGCAAGGCTGAATCTGACTCAATACTTCAGAGTAGGATCTCTCACCTCGAAATATTTCATCATGAGGTGAATCCTCGTGGTCATATCTCTTCATGCCACAATTCACCAAGTGGTTACTCACAACCTTATTAGGGTCATGCTTTTTGAACTCAATGTTCACCAACTTCATTTTCTCCAAGGTTGTGGCCTCGGCTTTGGCATAGCCAAAATATAATAAAGAGTATGAACCAATATGAATGGGGAAGGGTGGCCATACCTTCTTCGATAGTCCTTTTACTTCTTTTCTTATCCCACCAAGCATAGCTTTCCTAGTGATCTCATGGCATATTAACTTATCCAGGAGGAATAACGGCAAAGCATGGGGGGGAACAGAGGTGCCGAAAACCTTGATATATGAAAACTCTGCTTCTATATACCAATCTTCTACATTACTCAGGTTGGCCATGATGTTATCCGGAATCCAGGGAGGTGGATGGATGAATATAGAGACATGCATCGGTACCATTACCCAGTTAAAAATCTTGTAGATGAAATCTTTGGACTTGTCCTCCCAAATTTTCGAGTGGTAGACATGGATAAGCTCAGCATTAGATGGATTCTAGCTCCAGCTCATCAATGGGAAGGGTGTCATGAAGAAAATAGTGTCCATGATGTAGGCAGACATAAATAATGAAGATGCTCTCCTGCTATCTTTCTACGCTCGATACTCAGTAATTCAACTGGTGAGACTGTCCGACATTAATTTGACCCAGTCGAAAGAAAAACATTCAGCAAATGTATGAATGAGCGGTACCCATGAGAGGAAAAAGTGAGTAGTGTCTTCCTTCCCATACAGCCTACATGCCATCATCACTATACCTTTAATTGTGGCTCTAAAGAGGAGATTGAATAAATTCCATGAGTATCGGCCTTGAATTTCGTAGGGTGCCAAACCCACTCTTTGATCAGATCGGATAAATTTCTTCCGTACTGCTCGCATTCCTTCCTTTTGAACCCCTCTAGGAATTCGACATTGTAAGTATGGTTTGGTGTGGGTGACAATTTATACATTGCCTGTAAGTGCTCTGGTCTAAAAGACCCAACTGCTTCCCTCTGTTCATTGAAAATCCTTTTAGTCAGGATGTCTACATGGTCTAGTGCCCATCTGACCATATCATAATAGGGGAGAAGCCATGGCAACGATTTTGTATTCGGTGGACATGTCATCGTCCTCGTTATCGCAGGAATCATTCAGACAATTTATCACCTCGGGCTACAGAACATTGGAAATGTGCGTCCATGTTTTGATAGTATTGATACTTCGAGGCAAAGTATTAGAAACAATATCTAAACCTTGCCCTGAGCTCTCGGCGGATTCCTTGGGCGCTTTTTGTCGAGCCATGATGTATAAACTTGCAATTGGATCCCCTATCGTAAAAGATTGAAAACACAGACATAAGTTATCCTGGTGAAATAGCTCTACGCACAATAGAAAGGAAAGCTAAGATAATGAAAGAAAACATTTTGCCTAGATGGCTTAAGTTCGTGCTAGTCCTTGCTGACAGAACGGTTAAGACATTTAATGGAAATATTTTAGCAAATAAGTGGGATCTTACTGTCAATCACCTCACTAAAATTCAAATAAATGCCATAAATATTTGACGACGCATAACTTGGGAAAAGAGTAGAAACTTTTAAAGCTTCATCCATAGATTGTACAGTTAAAGTCTACTCAAAGCCTTAATTAGTCCAATTTAGCTCTTTTAATTTTGTGCTTTTAGTCCTTAATCCCCTTTTCGGCGCTCGCCATATCGGATGATTTCGCTTCTAGCCTTTGAGAACCAAAATCCCGAACTCGCGATGGTGCAATTTGATTTATAATCTGTGATTTGACTTAAGATTTTAATTAACTATGCTTAATTAATGAATATCGGGACTTTGGGGATCGGAGTTACAAAGGTGTTGTTCTTTGAGGTAAGAATCGTCGAGTTGTAAAATTGCAATAAAGACTAACTACAGTTTAAAGTGATTACTCTTGATATTAACCTGGGTAACTTGAAATGACTTCGCAACTTCGCATCTCGGAGGTTCGGAAATGTTCGACGAGTAAATCCTGAAATGCGAGAGCACAAGGTAATAACATCTGATAATCCCTGCTTAGAGGTTCGATAATGGTGATTAGAAATAAACCCTTATCGCCATTTCGTGCGTCAGGATATCGGGGCTTTGGTAGGTACATTGTGAAATACGCGAGATCCTGAAGTTCAGCTTTTTGGGCTTAAGTATAACCTCTTAATTATTTAGAAACAAGGGCAGATCCAACCTTTGAACCTAGAGTATTAAAAAAAAAAAAATCTATTCCCTCTGTTAACCTTTTTATTTTATATTTCACCTTCGTTGTTCATCATGACTGATCCTGGAGTACGAATCCTTCTATAATCATAAATGGAATTGAAATGTAGCTGGAGCTAAGCTAGCCAAGTTTGCTCACACCCTTCCTCCTTCTCCATGCTCAAGATTATGTCTTCTAACAATATGGCATGCTCCAACTACAATGTTCATGAAATTCCATGATTTGGAACCAAAAATGGAAAGTATAGATCCATTGATGCACACCTACAATGGTATTGGGCATGATACACCACACGCAGATGAGATCTCTACCTTGTGGACGAGTTAACGTCATTTTCTCGCGTATTTATCCCGATCCATGGAAACCATTGCATTCTGAGGTGGCTAATACCTTTTCCATGCGTCCAACTTGAGGTCACATGTAAGGGGTGCTCATATGACAACTTATTCCTTTGGTCGCAGGAATGGGGGGCTACGAATTTAAGAGCTTATTCATATGATCACAGGGAAGAGAGGTGGAGCACAAATCCTCCAGCCCTCATAAGACCTTGGGGATTTCCTATGGCCAAGTTTTCCATTATGTCTGCTACTGTTTTGAATTGTTTGACCACATGGAATAAGTTCACTTGTAGGGTTTTGATTGAGAGTCAAATATAGTCCACTAATTTCTTTAACCAAGAGTCCTTTGGAATGGAGTTAAAAATGAAGATTCTAATCAGATTTTTAGAATCGCCAATTATATTGAATCTATAAATTTGTCATTGTTTGACTAATTGAATGCCTTGGTACATAGCATAGGCTTCTTCCCTGTTGTTGGTGGTGATTCCTAGATTTCAATAGAAATTGAAAATT
>JASDQU010030270.1:5253-19180 GCA_032191745.1 Picea mariana | reverse complement strand
AATTTACCTTGGTGTACCAGTTATTTGTTCTCCTGATTTTCTCAAAATCTTCTCTTTTGCATCATCAATGATTGCCTTCCACTCTCTCTCTGGAATTGAGGGAGGATGCTCATACCTAGGATTTTTTGCCAAGCTTCGTCTATAAACATCCCGGGTATATTTTAAATATTCACCCATTGTAGATGTGACCTCTTTTGTATTGAATGTGTCTACACCAAAGATGCCTTCAATATAATCCATAAGTTTCTTTTTGAGGTTGGAATTCTGGCAATTCCACCTCATGTGTAAGGTTGCCCCAAAAATAGACAAGGCCTTTCTCTCTATGTGCCTATAAAAAAGGTCGTTTCCTACACACAAAAAGATATGATCATTAATTTAAAATTAATAATCTAGACGATTTCTGTATGAGGACAACATTAAACGATTAAAATATGATTTAAAACTACCTGGGAGTCTTGATTGTTTTAATGGAAGTCCATTATTGTTGACCAAAAATGTGCATGGAAGGGTCCTTGTGCTTGCCACACATCTAGCTCCAGGAAATGCATCCATCTCAACCACATCACTATGATCCTCATCTCTGCCACCCTCTCTAGACTCTGATTGAGGTGTGGATGCCTGTCGGTGCATGTCATGGCTCCTATCTGCATGAGGTGTGGAAGATGGAGAAGTAAATAGTGCTCTAGAAGTTGTATGACCGTCCACATCAGGACTCTGTAGTGTCTCTATAGCACCACTACTACCAACCCAGGGCTGATCAGGCTCCAAATGTTCCTTTATAATTTTTTTTGTTTTTTTGTGAGATAATGTAAAAGTTAAAGAACAAAGTATCATAATTGAACATATGAGTGCATTAAACAAAAAAAAAAAAATTATGGTTATTACCTTATATGTGTTAAGTTGTGACATAAGGAGCTTGATCCTTTCTTTGACGTCCAAAGTTTGTTCTGGATGATATAACAAGATAAATAGTTCCTTGTTAGCTTTAATGATCTTTTTTTTTAATGAGAGCATCAGATCAGCACAAGAATAAAATCCCTCCTCATCGGCGGAATCATGATCCACATGGCCTTTTGACTACATATAATTTTAGAAAAAACAATGTTATTTCAATAACATTATATAAGCAAATAATAAAAACAACATAAAATGAAAGTGGAAATTGATAATCATTTACATGTTTTGTGGCTGGCCCTTTTCCACGATCATCCTACCACATTATAATATAATTAGAACCCCCAAATATTTAAAAAAATTGTTAATGATAACAAAAAAACAATGTTAACGATAATATTTACAACAATGTTAAAGATAATAAAAAAATATAATGCAATAAGTAGAGGTTTCTTAAAGAGGTGTTGCATAAGAACTTGCACACTATTAGTCAATGTGTCTATTCAATTCAAATGATAATCCACTGATAACTCTTCCCCGTGAGCTATCTTTTTTATTGCGCACAGGACTACTCGATTCTCTTCACGTCCCTCAAATATGAAATTCGGTTGTTTGTTTGTTGTCCTGGGTCATGTGTTATTTATAAACCCTGCGATGTTGCCGTAAGCTTTAGGCCTTCCATCAATATAGATAGTCACTCCCTTATTTTTATCCTTGTTTATTAGTTGTATATAATTTGCGGTGAGTGCATATCTCCACATACTTCGCATGTACCGGACCAGATGCATCCAATCGTTATAATTGTAACACGGTCTGACATAGTCCATCAATTCAGTTACTGTATTGTATTTTACAATTATTCCATCCATGGAAAATAGCCCCAAGCCAAGCAAGGAGGATGGTGCAATGTGATATGTCTTATTATTTACAATGAAGTCAACATCTATAGGAGGTAGTTCCTTAGGCACCCATTGCTTCACCAGATGCTTATACCTGAGTGGAACTTCTATGTCTCCTATGCTCTCATCATCATAAGAGCATGATCCTCCTTTAGAAAGAAAAAATTTCATGCTTCTACAAAATTTTATTCTGACTTTTTCACCTCTGGTCCTTGTTTTATTATCATATCTACTAGATGCAGTCGCATTTCCGGCCTCCATTTGTCCTAAGCTTTCCTCACTCGATGAAGAAATATCTGACAGGTACCTGTTTGGTTGTACCTTCAGTTGCATGTGCACGTGTTGTTATTTAGTAGTCCATCATCATATTCACAGTTCTAAATAAAATTTTTATATCAGATCCATAGGAATTGAGCAGATTTTTCATTTCAAATATTTCCAATGCAAGAAATTTCTTAGAAACATGGTACCTAGACTTAAGCCTAATGCATAATATTTTAGGTTTTGATGCCTTGGTGGTCCTGGGGTTCAATGGATTAAGTTCGTTAGACACTTGACACTTGCTAGAAGCATATTTCATTCGATTTTTGCCTGCATGAGGAATACAACCACATCCACTCTAATGTTTCTCCATGGTAAGATGCATCAAGTCCACAAAGGTACGAGTCTATGATAGTTGGATATGATGTGGAATAATGATTAAATGTCTAATGAGATCTATCTCGGGAATCCTTAAACATGGTTGTCTCATTAAACATAAGGTCCAATTAAATTCCACCACATGGAAATGCAACATCATCATGAATGAACTTGGAAGGACTAGTGGATATGATGTGGACTAATGATTAAATGTCTAATGAGACCTATCTCGGGAATCCTTATAGGATCCATGTCTTGTGTTCTACACCTCCCATATAAGAAGAGCCATGTCTCGTGTTCTAACACATCCCATATAAGAAGAGCTATGCATCTTTTATATGGATAGAGGAGAAAAGTATTGAGGGAGCGACCCAAGTCCAGTACTCCTGGTAGAGCCAATGGAACCTCCCTCTAATATTATAATAAATGGGACATATAAAGATGAGTTTCTCTTGCATCCGACTCAATATCTTGCAATTGACGCAATTGACAAATCCTCTCTAATGAGAAATGTGATGATTTACCCAATTGGGAGTTGGTGAGAGCAAACCCTAAACTTGCCAAGAGAAATCCTAAGGATATGCATCCAATGTCTTTGAGTATAGAAAATTTTGACTATAATTTCATCCTTCATTTGTATGAAGTGCTTGATGCAGAAGACCATCTTAGGGTCGAGTCCCTTAGGGGGTGCTCAATTGACCTGGATGTATTGTTTGTGGATTTCCTCTCTAATCACCTTGTTCAAGGAGCTAGAAAGTGACCTGTGGGATCCAAGGAGTATCTATAAGGGGGGAGACAATAAATACGGATGCCAACAAACTGAAATAACAAAGAGACCTTAGAGGATCCAATTGCCTCATCCTAGAGGGGATTGTAGAGGCAATCTCTTTTGATGAATAAAGATCCAATAAGGGGTATCTCTCCTTCCATGTTGAGGAACCTGTTGATTCTTCAAAATTTTGTGTGGGAATACATATTCCCAAATGGCCATGGTGGAAGGATAGGAAGCACTTTGGGATGTTCTAGAATGGGTGATAGCAAAATTTGAAATCAATTTTCCATTGGAAAAAAGACTACTTACTTTTCTCTTCATGTTTTGACTTCTATCTTTCTTCAAAAACCAAACTTACAACAACAACTAGAATGTGTTTTGAAGTTGGTTCATGGAGGCGACACTTCAACAAAATTTGAGATTGAAGTTTACATGGAATTTTTGAATGATTTGTCATTGGATAAACATGCTGCATAAGGCTTGTTGCATATAGTTGCATAGTTGCAATATAGTTGCATACAAAATTGTTGCAATATAGTTGCATACAAAATTGTTGCAATATAGTTGCATATAGTTGCAATATAGTTGCATAAGTTGCAATATAGTTGCATATAGTTGCATAAGTTGCATATAGTTGCAATATAGTTGCAATATAGTTGCGTAAGTTACAATATAGTTGCAATATAGTTGCATATAGTTGCATATGTTGCATATAGTTGCATATAGTTGCATAAGATGCGATATAGTTGCATATAGTTTCATAAGATGCGATATAGTTGCATATAGTTGCATAAGATGCAATATAGTTGCATTTGACCACTCACCAATATTTGAGAATATAGTTGTAATATAGTTGCATAAGTTGCAATATATTTGCATTTGGAACCATTGGTACGTTTTCATAATATGAATAGGTCTCAAGGTGTGTATCATGACTAGAGAGGAAAAAAAGGGCCTTAGGTCCTAAACATATTTTCTTTGGCTCATTGGCCATTAACAAGGCCTCAAACCACCACATCTATCCTATTTAATAGACTATGGTGCTTGGGTGGATTAAGCTTCATGTGCTTAATGACCAAGATCAAGGCCTCCAATTTGGAATATGGGCAACATTGGTATTCTTTAAATAATAATAATGGCTATTAGGACACCATATGGGCACCATTCATGGGTTTTATAAATTATAGTTGGCTCTCAAGGCCTCTAAGAAGGAACCTAGATCCATTAGGAGGATATAGTTGCATTCATAAGTTGCATTAGGAGGATATAGGTCACACATTCATAAGTTGCATATAGTTTCATATAGTTGCATAAGTTGCATATACTAGTTGCATAGTTGCATAAGTTGCATTGTTGCATAAAGTTGCATGTTTCATAAAGTTGCATAAAGTTGCATAAGTTGGGTTTATGATTACACTTCAAGACTTTTCAGATCTAGGTTTTTGAATTCCCTCGTAATTAAATCTAATTTGATGCATGACGTAAAAGAACGGGTGTCCTTATTTTGAAAAATCATATCATCTCTAGCTAGCCAAAGGGCCCGCGAGACTATGCAAGGAAAGGCTCTATGAACTTTCAAAGTCTTTTCATTAAACCAATTCCCCCAACATTATACCATTGTAGCTCATTGTCATGAACCTTGTCCTCCTAACAATATCAAAGATTCCTACCATACCTCTTTTGTGAATGGAGAATGTACTAATAAATGATGTATAGTTTTATTGTGTTGTTTACACAAAACACATCTACCTAGGCCTTTCCATGCTCTTTTCTTGCATGCTTCCCAAATCAAAACTTTATTGGAAAGTGTTAAATATAATAAAATTTTGGTTTTCATGGGGGGATTTATATTCCATATGGGTTTCCACCACCATAAATGTTTGACTTGGTCCTCCTCTAAAACATTGCTTTATATCCAAAGTGTGGAGTAAATCTTCCTAAAGAGTTATTTTTCAACCATATTATCTCATCTTCATCATCTCTTAACCTCATGGTGCTCTACTGGAGTTTTTTTACATAATTATTCCACTTAATATCTTTTTCTCCTTAAAGACCCAAACTATCTACCTTTTTCCAACCTTGATGACAAATTAAAGAGAGCTCTAGATCTGCTACATCTTCCAAGTGATAGATACCCTGTTTTTTTAAGGAATTAATCAATTCTTATAATATTGTATGATGACTTGCACAACCTACCCAAGGGTTTCCCTCTATTCTTTCTCTGGACCCATTTCCTACTATCCATGCTAACCAATTCCCAACAAGAGGGAAGGCTTTTAATTAGAGCCTTAGACCATTGGAAATTGGAGGTTCCAAATATATATTTTAGTGGGAGTCTTATCCAATCTTCAAAGGACAAGTGTTCATTGTATTTTTGCATCGTTACTTGATTATGTAGGCCTCCATGATTTAAGAGTCTCAATAGACTCTTTACTACCAAAGGTTGTCAAAATTGTGAATATTTTTTGGCCCCCATCCCCCAACTTCTTTTGGTTTTTCTATCTTGCTCCACTTAATCAAAGGGGTGCCTTATTTTTCTCTTTTCCCCATCCACAAGAAACTAAAACATTTTCCCTTATCTTTTTTCCAGCATATTAAATTAGGTATATGTGCTAGTGAGTTCTAGTACATAGGAATAAATTTAAGTACTAATTTCATGAAATTCAACCTACAGCCTCCTCAAGATAACCATCTATAGCACCAATTTGAGACTCTTTTTTATATATTCTCATATAACCAATTCCAATCTTTGAACCGATAGTCATTTGGTTTCAATTTGCTAGTTCTTCCATAAAACTCCTTAATATATAAACAAGATCTTTATTAATGCTATTGTCATTGGTGGCTTCATTAAATTCATCATTAAGATAAAAAAAAAATCATTTTCATATCCTTACTATGGTAAAAATATTATCTTCATTTCCATTGGAGGCATTTCCATAACAACCCTTGATATGATAGGAAGACGTACATGCAAAAAATAGGTTAATGCTATCTAATGGTTAATGAAGACATGAACCCCCTAAGAAACTATAATCTTCCATTTCCATTTCCATGAGCACATCCCTAGGTTCACTTGCAAGTGAGCACATCCTATCAAGTCAATACAAAAGATCTTTATTCATATGAAAATCAACTAAATTAATAATAAGTCTAGTGTAGGTAGTGTGGCATCCTTATTGAATGGTTGCATAAACTTTCACATAATTTATGTGTGTATTGTATAACTCTTTCTAGTGTTCTATATCACACCTTTTTGTGTTAAGAACCACTGTGAATCTATGTTAAGTTGGGTGAAAGTGACCTATGAAATTCCCTCTTAAGATTTGGTTAAGTTGTCTGGTTAAGTTTCCTAAAATAATCTATAGAAATTAACCAATCCCCCAAAAATGAAGTTTTGTGATATTATTTAGCTCACATCTCAAAAATGTGTGCATTCTTACTTAGAAAATGTAGTGGGTATGTGTGGACTTGTTTATACCTCGATCTTCATAAATGTCAATGAATTAGTCTTCCATAAATGCCAATGACTTAGTCTTCCATAACTTATGGCACTGTGTTCCTTAGTAAGATCAATATAAATTTAGAATATCATCAAAGTCTTGTTGCATAAGTTGCATAGTTGCATAAGTTGCATAGTTTCATAAAGTTTCATAGTTGCATAAGTTTCATAAGTAAGCTTAGTATCAAGTTGTTCCTTGCATAGTTGCATAAGTTGCATAGATAAATTCATAAAATCACCATCAAGGAGAAGTTCCCTATTCCATTCATTGATGAGATATTAGATGACATGGCATTGTGTTCCATAGTAAGATCAATATCAAGTTAGAATATCATCAAAGTCTTGTTGCAAAAGTTGCATAGCTTCATAAAATTCCATAGTTGCATGTTGCATAGTTGCACACTTTGCATAAGTAAGCTCAATATCAAGTTGCTCAAGTTGCATAGTTGCATAGTTGTATGTTCTAGGGACCTATTTTTTTCTAGGTTATCATCTCCCATTTAGTGTTTTAAATGGATATGATGATGGATTAGGTGCCTTGGGTGATTGTGCTATTGTAATTCCTTGGAGGTTGATGAGGGGGACACAATCCACATTTTCTCTCATGCAATGTTGGTGAAGGGAATCCTTGGACTTCAACCTTCTTGAACCATATATTAGTGGAGCCTTAGACATGCATGAAATCATCAAAATCATATCTAAAATATGATACAACACCCACTCAATCATCCAAATCATTTCATAATCAATAAATTACACAAAACCCAACACAATTATATTAATCATGGTTAACAGAGGTCTCATAGAGTACAAATATGATCAAAATATCTTTAAAATGGGCCTCATGATACTACAATTGGGAGGCCTGTCATCACCTCCCAAATTAATTTTTTTCACACCCTTGTGAAAACAAAAATCATGATGTAGCCACTGTTACTTCATCTCTTACTAATTAACTATTGCTAATCTCTACAATCCTTCATCAAATCATATGCCACAAATTTGCTATTGTCACCCTTGCCATGGTACCTAGGATCTTTCTACACCTTTTTCCAATCTTCCCTTTCCTTATCTTCTTCCAAGAATACTATTGTTCTAGGGTACAAAAGTAGAGGGGGCTTGAACCTAAGCTATATATAATAGATATTGACCCTCCTCAATGAATTCTTGCACAATTGGTCCCTAAACATGGAGGCTTGCAAGTTACTAGGGAAATGAGGATCAACCCTCTTGAGGTCATGTGAGAATGAATTCCACCTTATTTAGTGGGAATAGGGAGCATATTTATGTTTGATCCAAGAAAGGAACATTGGATGGTTGTTAAAATAATATTATCGTATGTATAAGGAACCAACGTTTATGTCTTAGTAATCAAGATCAAGGTAATGATAGTTTTGACTTACATCGGTTTGTCGATGAAGATTGGGTTGGAGATGTGGACAAGAAAATGTCCAAAAGTGAAAATGTATTTTGTTTGTTCCAATCAGTAGTGAGGTTGATGAGTAAGACACAAACCATCATTGCCTCTTCTAGTTCAAAGGCACGACATGTTGTTGCAACAAAATTTATCAAAGACACATTTTGGTTATTGAGATTATGAAACAATATTGCTATCAAGTATGTTATTTTAGAAAACGAATGTGATAGCCAAAGCACCATTGTAATGACTAAGAAGCCAAATTATAGTTCTAAGAATAAGCATATTGATGTGGAGTACCACATTGTGAGGGCTATAGAGGAAGTAGGTGTAATGAAATTGATAAATTGTAGATCAAATGTAATGAAACATAAGAACTAACAAGGAAATCAATGGAGTGAAGTTTGTATTGTGTAGATACATGCTTAGAATTTACACTTGTTCAATGTTATCTTCTCAATATATTTAGAGAGTAATCTAGATGCAAAAGTTTACCTTATTCTAAGGCATTATAATAGCAACCATATTCCACTTCAAGGATATTGTCTAGGGCATTATAATAGGAGAATGTGACAGAAACAATGCCATCCATGAACCATTAGAATAACAACCATATTCCATTAGAATAAAAACCATATTCTAAAGAATAATGTGACAAAAACAATGTCATCCATGAACCATATTCTAAAGAAGAATGTGACAAAAACAATGCTATCCATGAACCATTTTCTTCTTATAATGTTTTATATGATTGAGAACAAGAGAATGGAGATCAAAGAGATGTTGATATTTAACATATAGGTTATGATATTCATGAAAAATTGTTTCGGCTTATTGTTCATATGGATGAGGGGTATGTTCCCCACAACCCGATAGATGTATTGTTTTTGTATTGGAGATCAGTGCAACTCTATTTTACAGGAGGATCGAGCTGCATATAGAGGATCATTTATGAGGGAAAACACTCTCTTAGAAGCTATGATAAGCTACGATGAGCTTCTTAGAATATACAATGAACATTCACGAGGATGCTACAGTGAGCTACGAGTACTGTCCATGATTTGAAGCAAGGTTTCTAGCCCTAGGAAACATAGGGTTTCTAGCCAATAATTTGCTTGGAAACCCTAGTAAACAACAAATAAAATAACTCATAACCATTAACTAATTAGTAAAAAGATCAGATATTGGAGACCCATTACCAATTTCTGCAGCATGATGTCAACCCCTGAATATCTCCACTCCATGGGTATGGATTCTCTACCTATGTCAATGTCCAAATAGAAGCTGAACTATTGTTGTCCAAATGGGAGCTTCTCTCATGCGCCTAGTCCAAGAACAACTGGGTTTTTCTCTGCTAGATGGATGCCTAGTATTGGAATGGTAGGGTTTCACTCTACTACATGGGCGTGAGAACACCCTTTGTTGCTCTAGTGCTTGCTGTCGTGAATGGGCATGGGCAATGCAATTTTTTTTTTTGAAATTTGTTTTTTTTAATGTTTTTAAATTTTAATATAATTAATACATAAATTTTTATATAATGATTTTTTTTACTATAATTAATATATAATGTTTTAATATATTTTTTTAAATTTTAATATAATTAATATATAATTTTTTTATATAATTCTTTTTTTAATGTTTTTAAATTTTAATATATATATCATGGTGTGGGCCAAAAACCTAACTTTTTAGGCCATAGAATATAGTTCTATGAACCAACTGTTTAGTGTGAAGTAGATGGGTCTCATGTATTCAACAAATGGGCATCATTACAAGGTCATAGGAATCATGGATGGGTCTTGGGGTGTTCATCATAGTTAAAGGGGGGAAACAAGATCCTTCAGCCATAAACCTTAATTAGAAAGCTCAAGCACCAAGGATGATTCCTCAAACCACCACATATGACCTTTATAGGGTATCATTAATGTCCAAATGGGATATGGGATCCATGAATAGGTTATTTATGAACCAATAATTAGTATTAAGGTCTAACCAGTGTCAAGAGAGAGAGATAATGGCCTTATGTCCTAAATGAAGAGTCTCGAGTCAAGCACCAAAAAGAAAAACCATGAAGATTCTCAAGTTATGTCATTAAAATCATCCTTGAACCATGACACAAGAGATTCAAAGGGTATCTTTTGCCTACTAGAGGGATATGGGTGGGTCATGATTAAACCAAAACAAAGGACCTAAAAAATAACATGTCTCAGTTCCACACATGGGATAGTTATTGAGTACGTGGTTAGGTTTTTGTAGCACTTGAGTGGGATATGAGGGCCTTAAATGTCACTTCTTAGGCTCAATCATCATGAACAACACCTAGAAACCACAACACAATCCCTCTCTAGGGGGTCCTTATAAGCATAAGATTTGGATAAGGACAACATTAACAGTTTTTTTTGAAGTAAGGACGGGTAGAGAGGCCTTAACCATGGTTGAGGAAAGAAAACAAGTACCTTAGGATATTGTTGAATATTTTTAGGTTTGAGAGCCTTGAATAAGTCCTCAAACCAACACATCACTCATTTGTAAGGCTTCCTCTAAGGCCTCCAAGTAGGATACATGTGCCATGAGTAGGTTTTGTTCCCTAGAAATGGGTCTTAACACCTAAAAATGGTTAAGGGGGGAGTAAAGTACTTAATCCATAATTGAATCTTCTCAAGCTCATGTGCCATGAACAAAACCTAGAAACCATGCCATGAGCTCTCACTTCAATGTATTTGGCCTAAGATTTGGACATGAGTTCCATTTATATGTTTTGCATACTACATATGGGTCTTGGGGCCTTGACCATGGTTGTTGGAGGGGAAAAAGCGCCAAGCCCTTAACCATGGTCAAGGGAGGGAAACAAAAACTTAAGCCCCAAACATATCATATCTAGCTCAAGCACCATGAACAAGTCCTTAGGTCACCACACAAGACCATGGATGGGTCACAAGACAATATATTTCATCAAAGAATGAAACAAAGTGCCTTATAATATTGTTGAAGATTCTAAATCTCAAGAGCCTTGAACAAGTCCTCAAACCAACATAACAAAACTTTGGCCTTTAAGAGGGATACATGAATCACGATTAGGTTTTTTACATTGAAAATGTGTGTAGAGGCATAAACATGGAAAGTTGGAAACAATGTCCTAAATCCATAATTGAACCTTCTTGAGCTAAACCACCATCAACGACACCTAAAAACCATGACCCAAGTCCTCTCTATGGAGTATTTGGCATACAAGTTGAATATGTATGACATTATGAGGTCTCATTCATCATCGATGGGTCTTAGGTTCATGACTATAGTTGATGAAAGAAAACAAGAGTATTCAACCCTAAACCTTTCTTCTCAATCTCAATAATCATATACAAGTAGTCAAACCACCACACATGAACTATGTTACATATCATTCACCTCCAAGTGAAATTTGGGCAGCAGGAATAAGTTAGTTTTGAACCAAGAATGGGTCTCAAGATCTAACCAAGCTAAAGGGAGGGAAACAAGGGACTTGTTCCCTAAGTGAACATTCTTAGGCTTAAATTCTATGAAAAACAACTACAACCCACACAACTTCTTAGGATATAGTGTTGGATGAGTCCTTGATCCATCACATAGGACCCTTGTAGGTTATTTTTGGACCATTTGAGGGATACAAGTACCATGATTAAACCAAAAAATATGCCCTAAATAAAAATGTGTCAGACCCCCCCATTAGGAATGGTTCTTGGGACTGTAGTTGGTGTTCTTTAGAATCCAAAAAAGGATATGGTTCCATGAGTAGGTTTTGTACAATAGAAATGGGTCTTGAGGGATTAGCATGGTTAAGGGGGAAAGAAGGATCATAAGCCTTAACTGAACCTTCTTGAGCTCAAATTCCATGGCTAGGGGAGGAAAAAACTTGGACCTTATTCCCTAAACATCACTTATTAGGATCAATCACCATGAACAACACCTCCAAACCATAATACAAGCCCTATATAAGGGGTTTTTAGAATCAATGTTGGATATGGGCTCCAATAGGAGGTTTTGTGCACTGAGTATATATCATAGAATATTTACCATGGTTGAGGAAGGAAAACAAGTGCCTCAATATATTGTTGAATAGTCTTAAGCTCAAGAGACTTGAATGAGTGCTTTAGCCAACACATGAGTCCATTGTATGGATTGTTTGCAAGCCTATGAGTGGGATGTGGGAACCATTAGTAGATTTTATGAATTAGAAATGGGTCTTAATTCTTAAACATGGTCAAGGGGGGAAACAATGACAATAAGCCCTAATTGAACCTTCAAAATCTCAAGCGCTATAAACAACACCTAATAGGGTGAGGGAGTTTTACATGTGAGGGCAAGGGAGTCTTCTCCATCATTATGAAATTTGGAATTTAAGAAGGATCTAAACTACTTACTTTATGAAATTTTAAATATTGTTTAGCAAACATATAAAACTTGAATATTGATACTTAATGATGCTTGATGTCCCCGCATAATACTTAATGAGGGTTTGATTATTGAATTACCAAGTTGAGTTTATGTCGTAGAAGCTTCAATTCACCCACCACAAATCTCATGCACCGACCCTACATACTGAGCAGTGAATGGGGCCAACGTTGAAATTTCTTCAATATGTTCTTGTATGCATCAAAATTTGACATGGTTAGACTAGACACATGCCTTTACAGTATGGGATGGTTTCAAGACTCAAGGATGTATGATGTCCCCACATAATATTTGAGATCGTCCAAATTTGCATCAACGTTCATCATGCACCTCTCATTTCCATCATTCGTCATTCCCTTCTATATAATCATTGTCGGAACTATCTTGAAATTTGACATGGAACTTCCAATACACCCATCACAAATTTATTCCACCGAATGGGGCCAACGTTGAAATGTTTTCAATCTGTTCTCGTATGCGTTGAAATTTGACATGGTTAGAATTGACCTCCTATATAGGGCATGTTTTGTGATTAATTTGTATCCTTTTGCATGGCCATTGGTCCCTAGAATATGACATCTAGGCCCTAAATTATTTATATAGAACCACAAAAAAACTCATAAGATGAAATCAATGCAATTTCTATTCCATATCTAGCTCAAGGACCATCAATAATTCCTCAGATCACCACACAAGACCATGGATGGGTGAACAAGTTGTCATCAAGAGCCTTGAACAAGTCCTCAAACCAACATAACATAACTTAATTGGACTTTAAGAAGGATATAGGCATCATGATTAGGTTTTGTACATTGAAAATGAGTGTAGAGGCATAAACATGTCAAGTTGGAAACAATGGCCTAAAGCCCTAACTAAACCTTCTCGATCTCATGAACCACCATCGAAAAAACCTAAAAACCATGACACAAGTCCTCTCTAGGGAGTCTTTGGCATCCAATAAGTTGAATATGGGTGACATTATGAGGTCTTCTTGATCATCATGGATGGGTCTTAGGTTCATGACTATAGTCCACTTGTATTGCAAAATTCCACTTTAAAGGGTCTATGTTGTGGTGTAAGGCCTTGATTGTGGCCCAATAGATCAATAATATTAATTTAGGGAATCATTCCCTATATTTCTCCCCTAAACCATGGAATGAGGTGGACCATGCATTGTCAATATTGGTTCCATGGAAAATCTTTGCCTTGCCTAAAAAAGGAAAAGGCCTCATATAAATTGATATAATTGTGCATGGAGGAAGCATGTCAGGAAAGAAGATAGTGAGTTCAATGATTGGTGATGAACCTTCAAAAAGATTGACCTAATACATAATTGTTAAAGGAAAATTTAGATCCAAAATAAATAGACTTTTCAC
>JASDQU010030269.1:5189-15668 GCA_032191745.1 Picea mariana | reverse complement strand
CTTGTGGAAAAATATTATCAAGTTGTATGGGCTAATGGATCTGGCGAAAGGATAATGATAAGGTAAGGTTTTTGACATGTTTTTTAAAGTATAGAACTCAATGTAGAACTTATGGAGACATAGAAATGTAAAAATACAATTTTGATTATTGTTAAGATATTCATATTTTCTAGGACATTACTAGCGTCAAATTAATGTTTGAGACCCCTATATTTGTGGGATTCATAGAGGGTTTATTCATTGTCCCACAAACAAGTGGGTCTCATACATCAATTTGGTGTCTCTCTAGGTTGTGACCTATCTGTATATTTTTGAGATATAAGTAATTTTATAAGTTGATGTGCAATAATATATAAATACATAAACATATTTTGATCAACCGTTGAAATATTACACGTACAAATCTACTTTGGCATGTTTCTAGGACCATTTATCTCCCATGTATATTTTGATCCTTTTAGGGGCCAAAGGATAATACTTAACTTATCTTCCTTGATTTTTTCCTTTCCTGAAAAAAATATTCAATGCAACTCGTGCCCCAAAAAGTGGGCCAAAACCCTCGCTATCAGCCAATAATAAATCTCCAAATGATGCCACTTCATCCAATGCTTGTTCAACAAGGGTCCTTCAAATATGTATTATGTAAAGGAGCTGACAAGGTCAATTCAAAACCTAATGTACTTCATCGAGAGATACTTCATACACCAAGTGTTATGCCTCCTAAATTCTAATGTATGAAGTTTTCTTCATGTGTGGGCACATAACCAAAAGTGTGTGATGAAGTCTACATTATAGGCCCACAAATGTGACTCCAAAACTCTCTTCAAAACCTCCACGTGATACATTTCTTTATGGTGAAGGTCAAGTATATATAAGATAATACATTTCATTTTTCCTCTAGTCTTCTCCAATACTTGCCTACCCTATCTCCATTGTGAGGAAATTCTAGCATACTACTGCCACAGTTGTCTTGTTGCAGAAGGGTGCTATGGCATTCCTTGTTGCCTAAGTCTGCTCCAATGATGCACTATGGATGAGATGATTCATGTGCTAAGGATATGACATGGTAGAGCACTGTTGGAAAAGCATGTTTAGGCACAAATATCCCTTGTACATGTTCACAAAATGCTCGATACTTATAAAAGAACCCTAATTGATATGTTGACTACACTTGATGAGGCTAAAACTATTCCATATTGAGGAAGAGAATACACTCAAGTCAAAATTCAAGCCCAATACAGGGTCACTTACTTCTTGAGAAAACAGAATCATTAAGAGAAACAAAAATAAATTTCTTCATATCCCCTGTATGTATCCCTTACACGGCTACAAAGTGATGCATTATGGTTTGAAACAAAACATTGACTGCTTGAAATTATAAACAACTTCATGACTGTAGTCAATGTTTTGTTCATAAATTGAGTTGGAGAGGCCTATCGTTCCAAGGATAACACCCATAAATAATCCATAAATAATCAAGAATTCAAGATGAGGTGAGGAAAATAAGTCTCCATGCATACATCTATGGTAGAGAGATGAATGTGTGATCAGTCATGACAACAACCTAACAACTTGCATAACTTGCCAATGAAAACTTAGTGAAAATGTCATCCTAGTCTCAATGCTCCATAAAGTTATATTGTTGCTTCCATGGAACAATCATGCATACTTCAACATTAGTTCATTTCTTGCATGATGTCAATAGGTACAAAGTGACAACTTGAATTTTCAAAAAATCCTTGACTATGCCAAAGACACAATGGCAAAGAAGATACCAAAATATACTCTCAAAGTGTCTATTCTGAGTGTGCGTAGGTCTGAACCAGTGATGTTGTAGGTGATATTCATTCCTAGATGTCATAAAATATCAAAATCTAGAAAGATAAAGTTCAGAAAACTGAATGTAAAATGATGTGTATGTTTCTCATAAGCCTCAGAGATAGCAGAGATACCAAGGAGGTTGTTTTTATCTCAAACATGGTGGTCCAAACCTCATTTGTTTCTAACCTTAACTCTATTCATAATGCATCCCCAAATTCATCTCGTAGGTTGTTTTTTTGGTGCAGGTGTTGGAGGAGTATCAATGCTTGTACAATCTTCCCAACAATGCAACCATAAGCTACCACAAATAAGTTAATTGTTTCACCCTTCAATATACCCTCTAGTTTGCTAAGAATATGCCTTAATTTAGGGAAATCCTAGGTTTCTCATCCATCCAATCTAGGGCACCACAATTTTGCTTGGAATATCATTTTGGAGGGCCAAAAAAGGATGGTGGAGATGTTGGTTATACTCTGTCATCATGGCAAGATAGGACTACATGAATGGAGCATTTTATACTACCCATGTCTTCATTATGAACTAATGTTGGTTGGAACTTTCTCTAGAACACAAATGACAAGTCCTCGTGTATCTTGACTATGTATGCCAAGTAAATTATGCATCATGCCACAGTGTTGCTATATAACTAATGCCCCATGCTTCCAGTTTAAACTATCAAATGTCATGTCAAATCTTTGTTTTGGATCTTCCAAAAAGGTTGCATAGAAAATATGTGTGATGAAGGAATCAAGTCACCAAAGGTGATGCAACACGAATATGAAGCATGTGAAGCATAATGATCCTGGATATAAGCCTCCAAGTTCTCTCTTGGCTGGTCAATTTAGACCAGAAATGATACCTCCCACAATGTTAACAGTAGATCTCACATTGGAGTTTTCATGTGTTGTAATATGACAACTAGTAAGTACTTTTGTCGGTATGATGTGCCTGTAAGTACCTCATATCAACCATTATCAGGTAAAATACTTTCCATCTTGAAGGTAGATTCATTTGAAGGATTTAAAGACCAGTTTTTTCTTACCAACCCTAATTCCCCTTGTCCTATAGTATATCTAAAGGATCTATTACAGTTAATTGGATTTGAAACATGGTTTATGCTATTCCATTTCTTATATAACACTCATGATTTATTCTGTCACGTGGAATGGTCCTTCATCTTCCACACATATGGCTAGTTGCACACATGATCATGCATGGAAGGATAATTATGGAATTTGCTATCTTTCTTTGGGGGATGCTTTGCACATGTGGCACCTTACACATTTGGAGGAGGTCATTTTCTATATGATGGAAAATTGGGTGGTCTTATACCATTTCTTTCTCATTTGATGGGGGTGGTCTGATTATTTGGATAGATATCACCCTTTGGATGGTTGGTTTTGTGTTGTAAATCATGTTTTGACCACTTTGGAGATAGTTCCTCCTCTCTTCAAGCTTTGGATACCATATTGAAGCCACACATGTAATGGTGTAACTCTATTGCAACATTCTTTGGACATAACAACCATAATTCAGAGTCAACATGTTTCTATATTTGCACTGAAATTAGACTTGAAAGATATTAAATGCAAGGGCAATGCTCACCAAAGGAGACAAAGAATGACTTGTATTGACAACCATAAAGTGAATTCAAAAAGTTAGAAAGATGCGGTATCTTTCTAATCACTGTCAAAATCTTAGGTGCATTCACTAGCTGCAATATCACAACTCCAAGGTATTAATAAATATGTTCTACAGGACACAAAAATTAAATACACCCAGAAGACATCTAAAAAAACCCAATACCTTTTTCTTTAGGGAGACTCTATCTAGTGAGATTATACTTGTTAGCACAGTATAGAATATGAAGGTATCATATGGGAAAATTTAACAACACTTACACACTGAAATAAATAGTAGCAACAATCAAATTAAAGGTCACAACCATGTAACTTTGTACAAGAAAATTATATCCTGGGAATGCAATCATTCTAATCAGTTCCATTAACCTAATACATATATGCACAACTTGGTAGTTATTCCACTAGAACATAGCTCATTTCACTACTCCTTTCCAAACTATACTTGGATTGATTCTAAAGATCCCTAAAGGATGACTAAAAATAATGTGAAATCCACAAATCATACCATAGAGATTATGAATTGGCTTGCAGGATGCTACCCCTATGCGGGCATGAAAACAACTCCCTCTCAATGGGAAAATGACAATAAACAAAATGGAGAAGACAATTTTGATAATGGCACCTTTTCTTAAGACCTCAGTTCTACTTTTTTTCTAACCTAGGCATAACTTAGGTTGGGGACAGCCCCAATGTTGGATGAAAGAATGATCTGCCTACTAGTGATATGAGGTCCACAATTATACAAAAAAAACCCTTTCATTGAACAAAAGCGGAACACCATTTGTTTACAATGAAAAATTAAAGAAATGAGAAGGATTAGAGAATGCTTTCTTCTATATTCAAATGATATAATTTTGAATTGCCTTACATGGCATAGCAAGCAGAATCCTTGGCATGGATTCACACATGAAGCAAAGATGCCCTCAATATCAACATCACTAGGAATCGTGAATTTCCTTATGATTTTAGGGTTTCTCTTTCTGTGCATCTATATATACACACAATGATCCTCATCCTCAACCCCTTTGTGATTCTGATTTCCTACCTAGCATTATATCATGGTCACCTTCTCCTCCAATTATATGCAATTGCATACATGTGCATACAACAAATTCAATACACATGTACATGTAGATAGAGAATTTGGGAGGAAAGTTATAAGATGAGATTTTTTTTCTCTTAATACATACCCTAGGGAAATTCACTAGGAATTTACCTTCATTTTGAGAAAAGTACCCAACGTAAACCAAATTTTGAAAATTCTCGAGGCTTTACAACAAATGCAAATGAGTTCACTAATGGTCAACATATAATTGGCTCACTAAAATTAAGCATGTCATAAAGTGGGATTTGAACTCAAAGGGAGAGTAAAAACTTTTCTCCCAACCACTTTACCTACACCCAATTAACAATTAAAATTTTAAAATTACTATTTAAAATATATTTTTTTAAATGAAAACAATATTAATCATATGTTGTGAATGTTGAAATAGAATCCAAAAATAAATCAACATCTTTCTTGAAATTTAGTGTAGACATACAGTGAAGGCCTTCATACACCTTCAGTCGGTTTTTCCTTTCCAAATCACCCCCTTCCTCAAACAAATTGCATGATGTCTATCAAAGTCAATAAACATCAGACTGCCTTAGACAGCATGAATAAAAAGAAGAAAAGACTAACATAAAATGGCATACCTCTTAGCTTTATCAATTCCTTTCGAAATCAAATCAAAGTCCATGAAAAAGATCCCAAGCTGAAGGGTGTGGAAAACTAAATCCATCTTTTGTCCTATAGAAATTGTCTTCCCCTCGGTGACTTTTATTTGCTCCAAAGCTTTTTCCTGTAAAGAAAATTTGGTTTCTCTTCTTGAGGAATTATCATTTGAAGGATTGGAATGTGAAATTCCTTGAAGATCTAACCCTACCATTCAATCACAAGTAGGATAGGGAGTGGAATGCATAGATCTTGTGTGCATAGTCATAAGGTGTAGGCTTAATAAGTTAGACAAGGCACAAGGGTAAGGAACAACCACCAAGGAGAAGGGAGTCAAGGTGATGGAAGGGACAAAGCAATAGGAGGCACACATTCATTAATCAAGGGGAACTTAGTACTCAGAAAGCACATTCTCGTAGGGGAAAACAAAGGCATCTGTTTTTGTCCTTTTTCCTAGTATTTGATGCATCTCTCATACCTTGTAGCTGTGGGATGAATAATGTCATGGAATTTCACACAAATATATATGGCTTTATTAATATTTAGTAGGATATGTCATGTAGATATGAATCCATGAGTATTTAGCAGAATATGTCATGTAGATATGAAGAGCTTACTACATCAAATAATGTGCAAAGGCAATGATGCTTTTATGAAATTTCCTTTGATGTTGAATCTTGATTGGCATGGAAATCTATTTTGGTACTGGAAAAAAGTGTGGCACTAATTACATTCCAGGATCAATGAATGGCCACAGTTTTGTATCTGCATTATGATTTTGATTTTAATTGTATTTCATTTGTGTTGTTACACGGGAAAATGATAAAAACTATTATGTCTACTTAGATTGTTGTGATAACTATTTTTTTTAATATTTTCATTTTTTATTTCTACCAATTTAGTACACTCTTATACAGACATTCAACTTTGTCTTGATTTGTAGGCATTGTCCTTACACTGCCTCTATGTGTGGAAATATTTTGGAAAGAAAAGGAAAATGACTCTGATTGGTTAAGACTGAAAGATATATGACAAGAATTCTTTCTGAATGTTTTTCCACAAGTTAATACATTTAGTTGAATCAAGTTGTGTTCAAGGTACTATAATGCATGTCTTGATATTTGGAACTTTTAAATAGTTGGGTACCTTTTTCTTTTACTAGGCCAAGGCAAATGAAATGATTTTTGGAATTGAAGATGGCTATGCTGGGAATAGTCATGTGAAAGGAAGCTTGGATCTTTCATTTGAGCATTCTTTAGTGTTGCAATCACCTGTAGCTACACCAAGAAGTTCCTTTCAAGCAGAACAATCTGGATTTGGCTCTTTTAGAACGGTTCCTCCTCCATCAACGGACTTTTTCATCAGAAGCAGTCTATGAAGTTGGGGCTGGTAAGTATGGGATGCCTTTTCAAGAAAATTGAAATAGATCTTACACTGCCTTAGCTTTAGAAGGTTAAATACTTCATATGATTATTGTATTTTGCGAATTGAATGATTCCAATATGTTGAATACTGAGTACAACAAGCTAACCATGCAATGTATGATTGTTCTTTCATATGGGCTTATGTAACGTCATCAAAATAGTTTGCGATGTTGGCTTAATGTTTTAAACTAATCTCCTAAGCATCAATCAATTGTAGTGTTATGTTGATAATAGTCTGAATAAGGAAAATTAGAGTTCTTGCTTGAATTAGATGAAATATTAGGATCAATATTGTGGCAAAGTTGATTACCATCCTTACACGTGAACAACCAAATATAAATAATACCATAAAATAAGAGTTAATGATATGACTTAAACTCATAACACAAACGCTGCATAGTTAGATACAATCTTGTTAGAGCATAGGATTTGGTGTTGTGGGTAGAGTGTCAGATGTAGGTGTGGGTTTTATTATTTTCCTAATTGTTGTTCATAGGATTGTGCATGGAGAAAAATATTTTTAAAAAGATTTAGGATAAATAAAGAAGAAACAAAATATAAATGACCATTGATTGAATAAACTTATATCAAAAGAAATTATGCTAGAATAGAAGTGTTGAGACTTGGGAGATCAGGAACTCTAGATACACAACTCCTTTTAGTCATCGAAGTTCAAGATTGAAAATGAAAGATGAATTGTTACGAATCACATGACACTATGAAATGAGACACAAAGGACTAAAATATACGAGTATCCGACATGGACCATAGTGAATGGGCATGACCTATATGGAATTTAGTAATAATAATTAATAGTAATAATTGTGTTAATTAGGTCCATTACACGTCGTCCCTCCTTGAAAGGCTTCGTCCTTGAAGTAGGATAAGGAATTGGTGCTAGACATCAAATTTGTGCATGAATCAACAATAAATCATATTCTTCATTAGGCACAGTACTAAGGCTTATGTGTATCATGAATATGGGGACTTCTGTAGCATATCACTGTTTTCGGAGACTAGAAAAATATCAAGATTTATTTTTTTTAAACCTACAGAAGTCATTGCTATAGTGACGTATGCTCGTTGCAAGCCATTGGTGGGTTTTATACTCTGCCACAGAACTTCATCGCTATTGCCATGCGTCGTCGTCTATATAGCGATGCATGTTCGTCGCAAGAAGGTGTACATCTCTTCTTCTTGCCACGAATATGTAACTCCTTGCGACGAACTTGCATCTCTATAGTGACAAACGTTCATGGCAATAAGTTAAATATTCGCTATGGGATTCCATCTTTCCGACGTATGTTCGTTGATCTACTGACGATAGTTTGTCGCAATTACGACGATGTGAACAAAAAAAGTTAACATAAATATTTAGGATGATGACATGTGGCAGCCATATTTTGTCGTTGGTTGCATGAATAATCTTAGTGCGTGGATATAGTGACGTAAAAAGTTCCACAAAAAATATTGTTTTCCTTCGTGGAAAGTGCGACGGATATGTGTGGCAATAGCAACGAAAAATCGTGGCAAACTTGGTCATATGTAGTAGTGATATTGTTGATCAGTTTTAAGATTCCCTTGAAGACGATACTCAATTTTGAAAAAATTTTATGAGCTATAACTGTAATGTTTTGACTTTCAAATTTTAAAATAAGAAAGAATATGTATCTATTGTTATTTTATGATGAATTTTTTTTATTGTTTTCTTTTTACTTTTATTTGTATGTGAATCACTATACTAGGGAAAATTTTATTAAATGTTGTCATTGTTTTACTTCAAATGTATAAAAATATGGAAAAAAATGTTTATTTGACATGTTATTTTAAATGAATAGGTACCAAAATGTATAGGTTTTTTATTATATATGACTATAAAATGTATATTGTTTTTGTTAAATATTCAAAAATAGTGTTATTTAACTACAATTATTTTCTATTTATTGAAGTAAAGGTAACCAATGTATTAAAAATGATGTTTTCCATAATATTTTAAAAATATGGGACAAATTAATTGAGACACAATTATATGAAAAATATTAATTTCAAAAAAGTAAATGGTAAAAAATATTTTTAAGATTGAAAGAAGTATGGAAAAATGACTAAAAACATCATTGAAAAAGAACTTGAAAAAATTAGAAAATAGATGAAAAATAAGCATTTAAAAAAATAATGTGGAAATATTATGGATCGGAAAATTTAAAATATAAAAAAACCACCTAAAAGGGGACACTGGTAGCACCATTTTTTATAGTGGTAGCACAATTTTTAAAAGCAGGGTAAAAATTTGTGACCCAAAAAAAAACAAGAACTTTGTAGAGTTCAAGTTCTTGTTAAGTTGGTAACTATGTTCTTGTTTTTGACAAGTTTTACTTCAAACTCTCTGAATCTTTTTCACTTCTTTGTAAATGCCACAATAACACTTGCGTCCTTTAAAAATAAAACACTTCTTTATAAATTACTTCAATTAAAATCAAAATAAAATATTTCTCCAAAAAACCAAAAAAATATTTAAAATTTTAAAAACTAATAACTTCTTTACAAAAACACCAACTTTTGCTTTTATGACACCCAAAAATAATTTTGGTAAACCATATTCCAGATTTTATGCCTTTACCCAATTTGAAACTCGTCCTCATTTTCTTTGCGGATTCTCTTTCCTCTGCGTGTAATATGACTTGGTTTCTCTTGGAAAAACCATTGCACATGATGACACATTGGATAGTATGATAATTTTATTTTGACTAATATACATTTACTTCCCTAAGTATGATCAACTCTACGTAAAATATTTCATGCAACTCCATAAAGCAATGGAGCTGTGAACCCATGGCAAATAAGTTGCACTCCATTCTTTTATAACTATTATGAAAGAACTTCCTCAACCTTGTTCTATAAATATTATGAAAGAACTTCCTAGTTTGATAAGTATTCTCAAATTGTTTTTTATCATACAGGTTTGTTTTTCTCGTTTCTATATTAACATGTTGAAAAGGAAATTTGAAATTTGGTTTGGGATGAATACATTAAGATTCGTTTGTGGGTGATGTTAAAAAAATCGCATGAAACTCATGGACTAGCATGTGAAGTTAGTTCAAGGCAACAATAAAGGAGTGAACCTTAACATTTTTTCTAATGTAGTATTCTCATCTTGAAATGGGAATTTATAATTAAATAAGATTTAAAATAATGATATTAATAAAAATGTAAATAGGTATATGATTTTTAATGGTAATATTTTTATTTTTTTTATTTTTTTATTTTTTATTAAAAAAAATAATGAAAAGAAAACTAATAAAATGTAAAATAATATTAATTATTTTTTTATTTTTTATTAAAAATTAACATAAAATTTTAAATAATATTAATAAAAAGGTAAATAAGTAAATGATTTTAAAAATATATTAATTATAAATTATAAATATGTATATGGATGATGATATTAATGAGTATATATAATTTTCAATTTTTTTATTAAAAAAATAAAATAAAAAAAGAATCAAATAATATTTAAAATAATGATATCAATAAAAATAAAAAATAAAAAGGATGATATCAATAAAAATAAAAATAAAAGGTAAATAATTTAAAAATATAAATTATTTAAAAATTATGATTTAAAAAATATATTATTTAAAATTTAGTAATATTTGTATGATTTAAAAAATATATTATTTAAAATTTAGTAATATTTGTATGGATGATATTAACAAGGAGGATAAATAATTTTAAACAATAACATTGTTTTCAATTATATTTTAAACTTATGTGTCATGATTTTTTTATTAACACTTAAAATGGATTTAAGTGAGTTTTATTGGTCATATATATAAATACATATGTCATTAAATCACATGTTCTAAAACATATATATATA
>JASDQU010030265.1:11047-22316 GCA_032191745.1 Picea mariana | reverse complement strand
CCACCATTTGAGCCTTCATGGTGATAGTTGGCAGGCCTTCCTATCTAGGAATGGCTTTGCCACCCCGAGTCTGTCCAAGTGGACAAGGTTGTGGTTGTAGAAACATTGGTTGGACCAGCCGTGCCACTTCACATTCTTCTACCCCCTGTCAAAGCCTCGGATTTCCCTGACATTGACCTACCCAATACCATAGCCAACCCATGTACTAAAGAAAAGACTGAGGCCGTAAAGAAGACTGCGAGGAAGAAAGGCAGAGGTGACAATGCTGTCAATAGTAAGGGGAAGAAACATGCTCGATGGATATCGAGATGTGCTAGGAACAAACCCAAGCCAAACGTTGATCAGAAGCCTATCGTCTTGAGCGAGGACTCGAACTTCGATATTGAGCATTTCCTAGCTGAGGAATACCCCTATTCGCATGGCCTATGCTCTACGAAACCCTATGACTATGTCTCTAACTTACCTCCATGCCTCAAGAATGACCCTAATTACCCTGGAATCAAGCTGCACAAGGAAACCCCTGGTAACTTGAACAAACCCTCGCCTATGGTGTCAAAGCCCGATCAATTACCATGTATCCAATGTAATTCTTGGCTAGAGCATTATTACACCGACGTTCCCCTGTTGCAATCAAAGATCAAATCGTTAGAGGAATGGGTGACAGTCCTGTCAAAGGAGAACGACAGGCTACAAGAAAATGAGAAGAAACAAAAAATCACAGGTTCGATTGTCTTTAAGAATGTCGAAGCAACAACGGCCTTTGTCAATTCAAAATTATCATGACCGAGTTGCCCAGGTATATGTTTGGACATCAATTTTTCTTTGTGAGTTTGTTTGAATTAATATAACCGATTGGATTTGCTTTCAATTAGCTCTGTTCGTTTTAATACATTCGAAATGATTCTATTATAGTTTGATCATCAAAAACGATTTTGTTGTGGATCCTGTACAGTAGATTCGTTTTGCTAAACTCAAATATAGCTATGATTTGGTTATGCGATTTTGTTGTGCTCAGCTTAGTATAAGTGATTGAGTTGTTTGTGATTCTGTTTGGTTTGCTTTGAAAAGAGTCTGTTTCATTTTGAATAAATATTCTCGTTTGGATTTTGATTGCATTCGATCTGTACAGAGAGTTTCTTTGCTAAAATCGTGTGGTTGTGTGTTGATTGATACGATTTAGAATATCGATTGTGTTGGATCTAATATAGTTCAATTGATTTCTTATGGTTCAATTTTGAAATGATTTCATGTGCTTGAATTAGCATGGTCTTTCATGTATGCAATGCATTAATATTAAAAGATTGGTTTGCTAAATCTGGTGGCGATTGATACGATTTTTCATAACGATTGTGTCGGCCCCAAATTGTTTCGATTCATTCCTGTTTGATTTGATTTGCAAACGATTGATGCGCGTCTTAAGTTAGCAATAATTTCCTGTATGAGTTGGATTGATATTGAAGATAGATTTGATACTGCTCTGTTAGTTTTGATTTTGGAAAATGATTCTATCAAGCTCAGATTGATATATTTGGTCTCTATTGAATTCATATGAAAGACTTGGCTAAATCGATTATAATTTGTTTTGAAATTGGTTCAATAGATGATTTCGTTGGTTTCCCAACTGTCAATCAATTCTGTTTGCTCCCAATTGGCAATAACAAACGTTTGACATTTTGCATGTATTCTTGTCACCATTCAGTTAAGAAACCACGATTTCGTTTGTTTCAATTTGCGTACAAGTTTGGTTTGGTGTGGCATGAATGATTCAATCTTGTTTGGAATTAGTAATTAAAGATTTGGTTTAATAAGTTGAATATAATTCTGTTAAGTTTTGAATTGATTTTAAAACAATTCTGTGCTCAAATTAGACCAGCTACAGAATCGCAAGATTCTGTAGCTAGTCTTAAAAATTAGATTTTTGTCATTTTTATCAATAAAACATTATCTAAACTTCTGTATTCTTGTATCGTTATAGGTACCTACGAATTTCATTGACAAATGGGACATGCTGTAGCGGTTTAGATATAGTTTTCAGTTGTTAGTCATAGGCAAAAAATAGGGACTTGGGAGATTATCCCCATATTTTTTGTAAACTGTTTTGATAATTCCCACAGGGATGTTTTACCCTGTGGGAGGTCTTTAAATACTTGTCATTTTTTGTAATGAACCCATCATCATCACTGTTGGGAGAACCAGACTATGGATTTATAATACAGACTGGGATGAAAGTTAATGTCTTGTAATAGCTTTCGCTTTCAATATATCAAACTTTTATTTCAAGTTTTCTCTATATCAGTTTGCAATTAATTATTGACTACTTTAGCTATCGTAATTCGTTGCAGGTTGATGTGATTTGGTTTATATGTTGTCCATATCTGATTTCTCTTATTTAAAAGATACACCAATTACTATATTTCAATTTAATGAATACAGGTTTACCTTTTTCGTTAATTGAATTGTTCTGTACAAATTTTGCACAAGGATTTATCTGACTACGATAATTTGTAAATTATAATATTGCTGTAATTTTTATGTCTTGTTTGTCCTATTATTTATATTTGAAGAGCACAACTGCTTCCTGTTTACGAGAAGTTTTGTGGAGAACTTGGTGCGGGTTTCCTCCCACCGAACAACGAAATCAAGCATCCATACAGGACAAACCTGAAGCGTTACTTCAGGTCAGTTTGCTATTTGTTATTTAATAGTTAATTTATTAGTGTTATTTAATTAGTTTAGATAGATATATATATAGTTCAGATTTATAGTTAGAGTTATTAATTTAGTTTCTTAGCTTAGATAGTTTTTATTTAATTTCTTTCTCATAAAATTATAAAAAATCGAAAAACAACAGTTTTACTGTCTTAGCACAGTTTACCAATGATTTTTGTAGGTTTTCATTTAAATATGTAATCTGTAAATATTGTATATTTGTAATTGGATCTGATTCTGTTGATAATTGTACATTTAATTTTATAGAATTATAGTTGTATGATTTAGGTAATAGATTGTATATATGTAGTTTAGATTTGTTTATTAGTTTGTTTTAATTATTGTTTTCATTTAGATTAGTTCCTTAGTGTAGTTTTCATTCGTTTTCCTAGGACTTAGATCGGCTAACGGAGCCGCTAAACCCATCAGGGTGGTTCATCCCAAACGGCTTGGATTATTTAGACAACCCTGGACCGAATCCACTCTTCCAGTTGGCGAGCGTTCAATTTCGCCCGTCAACAAATGGCGCTAGAAGGAGGGCTTGAAATTTATTAATGGCACGAGGCGGTCGTAAGACTCCTCCACCACCTAATTGCTCACCTATAGTGACAAGAAGTCATTCGAACAACGACATCCCCCCTCAAACAACAACCACATCAAACGACGATCCACGGATCACAGTCGAACCAACAACTCCAAATCCTACAGGTGGTGACATACAAGAGATTGTCCGCCAATCTCTCATAAGAACACATAGTGCCTTAGCTCATTTGAGGCAACCAAATCGACCTTTGGACCAACCTTTAGATTTATCTGATATCAGAGAACAACTTGGAGGCACTAACCTCACTGTGAACCCTACAGATCCAATCCTCACTCCTACTGCAGGGGGATCTGGAATACCTCCCTTACCACCTCCATCATCTCCTTCTTCTTCTGGAGAAGACTCTTCTGACGAAGGCAGTTCCTCTTCTTAGCCTTCCACACCACCTACACCAATGGCCAACCAGAACAATCCTGCTAGACCTTGGCTCGACCAGGATGCGGTAGCCGTACCTGGAGATCAACATCCCTTACCCAAACATCCAGAGAAGTGGCTTCCCAAGTTTGACCCTGACTCTAAATAGATCGTAGAGGATCACATTAAAAAGTTTATGTTAGCCATTAGACTCTGCAATGTCGAGCATGAAGACATAGTCTATAGGTTGTTCCCCTATACTTTCGAGGGCAATGCATCTACTTGGTACTTTGCCCAGCAGCCCCATACCATCGTGTCTTGGGAAAAGTTCGAGTCATGTTTTTTGGCAAAGTTCGGAGACGATAAGTCACCGGAAGTTCTAGTTATGGAACTTTCTAGCTTAAGAATGAACCCAAAAGAGAAAATTAAAGACTTTAATCAAAGATTCTTAACACTTAAGAACCGAATCCCTATGGATTCCATGCCTACCGAGAATCTTATCATAGCATACTATACTAAAGCCTTGCATCAAAGTATAGCTATTTGGGTCAAATGATCTAAGAAAGCCACGTTGTTAGAGGCCTTCGAGGAGGCCAGCCAGATTGAAAAAGACATACTTAGTTTAAAAGACACCACTAGCAATGAAACAGATACTAGTTCTTCTTCCAAAAAGAAGATCGAAATCCTCCCTAGACCCACTCAAAGTAAAACACAACGTGAAAGCTCTGATTTAGAAAACTTAACTAAAGTCGTTCAAAAACTGTGAAATCAAGTTATAGATTTGAAAAGGACGGCCGAAGAATCTTCTTCAAGAAAAGGACCCTACAAACCCCCGTTTAGGAAGCCTTTTCCCACCAACCGACCTAATCCTACTACTGAGGGCTTAGATCTAGAAAGTCTGCAATATGCCCTTCAAACAATTCTAGAAGCCCAGGATAACTTGATGCCTCCTGAGATTCCTGAGGAGGTTGTTGAACAAGAGACAGTTCAAGAAGAAGAGTCATCTCCAAACATTTTTGGACACTTCTCGGATAGCATTTTCCAAGCTAATTTCGAGACAGTCCATCCCTATAATACTAGGAGTAAGACAACAAACAAACCTTCTTCCGAAAACACTACGATTTTGCCTCCAAAGCAATCTAAACCAGCTGAGACTAAACAGAGTTATGTAAGCCCCAACTTAGATTATGATTTAGTTGAAGATCTTAAAAATTTAAGGGCTAACATTTCCATTTATGAGTTGTTAAAATTTCCATTTTTGTTACAAAAGATGTTACAGAATATCGCAGAGAATGGAAAAAATGGTAATTCAAGCAATAACAAGGTTGTTCAGAACAAAGTTCCTCAGAAGACTTCTGCTAAAAATAATATTGATCCTTAAGACAAAGGAAGTCTTCCTGTAAATAATGTAAATAATGTAAATAAAGTAGCTTTAGAAACTGTGAGTAAAAAACCACAAGCTACCACCCTTAGCACTCGCAGAAATGTACCTCCATTTTTGTTAACTTTTGAAATCTTTAATAGAAACGTGCACAATTGTATGGTAGACTCAGGAGTGTCATCCAATGTGATGCCATGGTCTGTGTGTCAGAAGATTAACGCTGAAGTTGAACCATCCACTTTAAAAATCACCCAACTTGATCAAACCAGTGTTAAAGTTGTAGGCGAGTTAAGGAATGTGCTTATAAGATTATTGTCTAACCCCAAAGTTCATCAAGTCATTGATATTATTGTTGTGGATATTCTAGAAGTGTATGGTCTATTTTTAAGCAGGGACTGGTCGGAGCAGCTACATGGCTATTTCACGACAGATTGGTCTCACCTATGGCTTCCCGAGAACGGAAATCCCAACAAAATCAAGGTAAATTGTGAACGCTATCTTAAGTTCACGGTCACAGATCTGAACGATCCAAATAAACCATTTACACCTTCTGTTGATTCACCCGAAATACAAGGGATGGATACCTTTTTCGGTAATTTCATGGCTGAGACTTCAGCTGTCACCAATCCAGAACAACAGTCCGAGATTGTAGCATATATGCAGCTAGTAGCTTCTACACAATGGTCTCATGCACCCGATAAAAATAAAATTTGGTCTCTTTATTTTGACGGGTCAAAGTCCAAAGAAGGAGTTGGTGCAGGCTGCGTTATTACTGATCCCTCAGGTAACAAAACCCTGATTGCATGTAGGTTATAATTTGAATGTACTAATAACACAACAGAATATGAGGCTTTACTGCAGGGCCTCAAAAAAGCTTTAGATATGAACATTCAAAATTTGACTGTCTTTGGCGACTCCGAAATCATGGTTAGACAGGTAAGAGATTCTATCCATTGTCTGTCCCCGCATCTTAAAAGCTACCAATCCAAGGTATGGAATTTAATGAATAAATTTTCTGCTTTCAATATAAATTATATTCCTAGATTGAATAATGCTGAAGCCGATTTATTAGCTAATGTAGCTTCCAAACTCTTTCCTGCAGAAGGCTTGTCCCCGGATGCATTCTCCATCGAACTATTGTTCAGGCTATCCGTTCCCGACAACATCACGAACTGGAGCGTCTTCGACGACGATCAACAGATTATTAGCTTCCTGCATATGGAAGAAACTTTTCAAGGCGCGGTGATAGACGAATGCACTCACGACGACAATTTGTGTGATTTCACGATAATACCAGATCCAAGAACTCCTGAATCTTCATCGGACATGGTAAATTCGATTCCTAAGTCTGTAGTTAGATTAGAGAAATTTTACGATCTTCAAGATAAATTCAAAAAATTGGTCAACTGTAAAACCAATAGTTCCTCGTTATCATATGAAAAAGTAAACTTAGGAACTAATGACAATCCATAGTGCATTAATTTAGGGGTTGGGTGTTCTGAACAAGAAAAAGCTACATTTATTAAATTATTCAAAGAATTTAAAGATGTTTTTGCATGGACGTATGATGACCTTAAATATTTCAACCCCAACATCATACAACACGTCATTCCTATGAAACCCCAAACCTTACCCTTTCAACATAAATTATGAAAAATGCACCCTAAGCTCGAACCGACCGTCAAAAAAGAATTAAATAAACTCCTGAATGCTAAGATAATTTTTCTAGTTAGGCACACTCAATGGGTTTCTAACCTTGTCCCTGTCCGGAAGAAAAGTGGGTAAATTCGACTTTGTGTTGATTTCCAAAACCTTAATAGAGCGTCTGATAAAGACAACTATCCTGTCCCACCCATGGAACAGATCCTTCAACAAGTATCTAGTTCTGAGAGGCTATCTTTATTGGATGGTTTCTCAGGGTACAACCAAGTCCTGATGTCTCCTCCAGACCAACTTAAAACTATCTTCTGCACTCCATGGGGCACCTACGCTTATCGAAAAATGCCCTTTGGATTGATTAATGTCGGTGCTAATTTCCAAAGAGCGATGGACATCACTTTCTGAGGCTTAATCAATCAGTCCATCGTAGTTTACTTAGATGATGTTACTGTATTTTCAAAAAACAAAACCGATCATCTAGCTCATTTAATAGCTGTTCTACAGCGATGTCGTAAATACGGCATTTCCTTGAATCCTAAAAAATCTATCTTCGCAGTAGAACAAGGTAAACTCTTAGGATTTATTGTGTCAAGCAAATGGATGATTATCAACCTCGAAAGGACTCAAGTCATCTCGAAAATTCCCCCTCCTACATCCAAAAAGTCTATGTAGTCTTTCTTAGGCCAGATAAAATTCGTGAGGATATTCGTCCCCAGTTTCTCCGAAATGGTCAGACCTTTACATAATTTAATTAAGAAAGACACACAATATCATTGGGGACCCATAGAAAACCAAGCTTTTAATGCAATAAAAAAGGCCATAATAGATGCTCCTTCTCTCATGAGCCCCGACTTTTAGCAAGATTTCACACTACACATTTGTTTCTGAACGTTCCTACACGGCAGTCCTAACTCAAAAGAACGCTGAAAACAATGAAGTACCCATTGCCTTTATGAGCTTTGCTTTCAAAGGCGCTGAACTTAATTACCCAATGGTAGATCAACAAGCCTACACTATTTTCAAAGCAGTCAAACACTTCCAGTCTTATCTTTTGAAATCCAAGATGAAGATTATTGTCCCTTATCTAGCCATCAGGAACCTGTTAGTGTAGAAAGAACTAGGAGAAAAGAGGGATAACTGGGTTACTTCTTTACAAGAGTATGACATAGAAATTACCCCAGCTCATATAGTGAGAGGCCAAGGGTTATGCAAGTTAGTTGCTGATTCAGCAGCAGGACAACAAGAAGAAAACGATATGTCAACCCTAGGACAGCGTGATCAAAATGCAATTTGCTGTGCACAAAACTCTGTCAGTCCGTGGTATGACGATATAAAATTCTGTCTTGAACATGGGTCAACCCCCCGTCACTTGGATCCCACTAAAAGAAGAGCGTTAAGATTAAAGTCTGCCTCCTTTCATTTGGTTAATGGTATTCTGTTTCGTCAAAATTTTGATGGTGTACTGATGCGCTGTCTTGAGAAAGACGAAGCAGAAAAAGTCTTACTAGAGTTGCATGCAGGAGAAGCTGGTGGGCATTTTGGTGGTGACACCACTGCCCATAAAGTTTTGAGAGCCGGTTATTACTGGCCCACACTTTTTAGAGATGCCCATGCCTTGTGTCGCAAGTGTATTATTTGTCAGAAAGCATCAGGGCGGTTACAGAAACTAGCCTTTCCTTTGCAGCCTGTTCTAGTAGACTCTCCTTTTCAGCAGTGGGGCCTTGATATCATAGGTCCAATCAATCTGCCCTCCTCACAGCAACACAAGTTTATCATAATAGCCACAGATTACTTCACCAAGTGGTCTGAAGCTGTCGCATTATGAACTGTAAATACCATTCATGTAATTGCCTTTTTAAATTCGAATATTATCACTTGTTTTGGTATCCCTGACTGTTTAGTATTCGACAATGTTTCTTATTTTTCGTCTCTTGAGATGAGCGAGTTCGCTTTAGAAAAAGGAATTAAATTGAAGTATTCTGATATCTATTACCCCCAGGACAATGGATTGGTAGAGTCAACAAATAAGAATCTGATTAAAATCATCAAGAGAACGGTGGTTGAAAATCACAAAAACTAGCACAATGCACTGTTAAATGCAATCTGGGCTGATAGGGTAACACCAAAAACTGCTGTAGGTAACTCCCCCTTTTTCTCGTTTATGGCAGAGAAGCAATTTTTCCACCACACATTCTTTTTTCCTCACTACAGCTATCGCAGAAAATACAAGAAGAAGACTGTCCCCCTTTGAAAAACTGAATTAACGCTTTAATGAAACTAGAAGAGATAAGAGCCCAAGCTAAACATAAGTTAGATCAGCATCAACTAGTGGTCAAAAGCTGGTTTGATTCCAACTCTGCCTCTAATAGGAATTTCGAAGTAGGTGACCTTGTCTTGAAATGGGGCAAACCGCATGAGGGAAAGGGAGAGCACATGAAATTTCAGAACTTATGGCTTGGACCATTTTTAATTGCTGAGAAGTTGGGTCCCAGCTCTTTCCGATTGCAGAATCTAGAGGGGCAGCCTGACACCTATCCGGTGAATGGCCAAGCTCTGAAAAGATATTTCTCTTGATGACAACTCTTTGTATACTATGTACATATTTTTCTTTTGTTTTCTTTTCTTTTGCTGTTTTGGTTTTGATTTTTCCTTTACGCTTATCAGTTTTGTTTTTGGAAATACACACACCTGAATTTTGGAATTGTTCAGACAAAGAAAATAGAAAATTCTTCCACTGAAATGATTGTTGAAAAATTGTGTAAACATCAATTGTATACTTCTGAAATTTACATCTGTGTTGGCAAAGACTGTTGTTTGAAAGAAGTTAACTGATTTCGATCTATGAGTAAAACCCGTCACGATCATGTATTATCTTCTTACACTGTCCCTGTTCCTTAAGGGAATGACTCAGGAAGATGTCTCCCTGCCTTAGAAAGTTGGTTCTGTAAACGAACCACCTCTGGATCTTAATGAAGGACAGTTCTAAAAAAAAATTTTGTTGAGGTTTGTAAAAAATATGCTAAAATATCATAATTTTCAGCGTCACCCCGCTAAACTATATATCTTTAAAAAACTAATAAAAGAGCTGTGGGAAGTGCTTGTAAACCCGCCAAGATGCTGAACAGGTCTACTGGCAGCGGGTAAATGCATGCATGACACCAAGACAACTTCGCTAGGGTACTGAACAGGCCTGCTGGCAGAGAAGCAATGTCGGGTATATGGAAATTCGTAAATATGAAACCTCTTAACCTTAAAATGTCCTTTATTCTGATCTGGAACTTCTTGGCAGGATACAGATATCAGAGTGGGTTAAATGGAAACCCTGTTGAGGCTATGGAAGCCTGCTGGAATCAGTAGCTCTGTCAACAGTATTAGGGATTTTATCTTTAATATCGTGGCTCGCTTTTCTTAAGACTGTTATCAATTTTCATCCTTTAAACACTGTTGGAATATTTGATCATTGGTGATGTTCAAACAAATTTCTGGTTATTTCTGTTGGAATTATTCCTGTTATCCTAATCTGAAGTTGTTCTTTTGGCAGAGATAACTGCTTCTACCAGTGTGTCGCCATTGTTGGTAGCCAATTCGCCTTTTTATCCTATCCTTATAAGCTGCCTACACCAGTGTCTTGCAACCCTTGATTTTTGTCGCAATCTTTGGAATAAAACAACACTATTATTTTGCGCACTTTGTTCTCGTTTTCACGATTGCAAGCGTGGAAAATTTGTTTTCGAAGTCACATTAAAATCATCACTGGATTATTATGGTCACTCTTGTCTATGTGTTTATTGCATTTCCAATTTAATTACAGTCGCACAGTTGGCAAGACACCAAGATCTTTACTCATTTGGCATTCTTAATTGTTAATATGACTTCGTTTTTACAAGACTGTGATGATATCCTTATGATCGGGTTTTTGATACATTGGTGTTTTCATGTTCTATAGTATTTCATCGATTTCTTTGACACATTGGTTTCATGAAAACACATTGACGTTGTGGTTAGACCCTTGGTATAAATCATTTCATACATATTTGATATGATCGAGCCCTTGGTGTTGATTTCGAATCATTGTTTTGGTTTTAAAAACTATGCTAAAACTATTGCTCGCGCAAATATTTGGTCGACTTACCATAGATTTCATTGATTGTTTGAATGGCATGGTTTTTAACATATGCAATGGTGATTTGAATCATTATATGTGCCATCGGTTGTACATTGGGAAATGACTGTTTTGCATGGGCTGAGCTAGCTCCACCACCCTTGCACATTCGGGCATTAATGCCTTCCCCCTTATCTCGGGTCACCTTTGTTAGTTTTCGAGTAAGCCTGTAAGCTTTTCGATCTCGCGAATGCCCTATCCAAACCCTTGCCCATTCACTCTGCTCACTGTGTGCCTCCGTCCATGGCACCTGTGGTGCGTATAGAGCCAAATGGTAGCCAAACTCTGTTGCTATTCAATAATGCTCGCCAAGATTTGGAAAACAGTGGTTGGCTGGTCTTTATACAGAGGTTCGAGGGTTTCAACCTTTCGGTTTCCCAACAATTCGCCCTCACCTTCG
>JASDQU010030264.1:0-11224 GCA_032191745.1 Picea mariana | reverse complement strand
TCATTCTTTCCTAGTTAGTCTTTCGATGCTTTCCTAGATTAGTTTCATTTCAGCAATTTAGATTAGATTACTTCTACTTCAGTCTTACATATATAGTGTGTGTGCTTTGTAAGCCTACGAACCTTGGATTGACAAATTAAATAGTTGGGAAAATACTACAATGGAATTAAACGACAATATTTCCACCTAACACTAGTGTGTCATGAGGTCACACGACAAATTGTACTCGGAGGGATTAGCAAAGAACTTAAAGCAATGTGGAAAAAGGTATGGCCGTATTTTCCCTTACAGATTGGTGCATTTTCTTTGTTAGATTTAGGCCATTCCAGAGTGGAGGTTACAGCCTTAGAAGAGATAAAATTGGTTAACATTGAATTCAATAAACACGACCCGCAAAAGGTCGTGGGTAATCATATGGCCAGTTGTAATCTAAAAAAATATGAACATGAGGAGTCCCCTTGGGACGAAATGTTCCGAGGGGTAAGATATTACAGAGAATTTTTTAGCCTAGTTCGATCTCTACCACCTGGGGAAATGGTTGAGTTTTACAATTTCCAAAAACACCGAAGAAGTAGTCTTCCGAAAGTATTACAAGGGGAAAACCCAAAGTCTCCAGCTACACAACAAACAAAAACCCAAAATCTAGAAGCCGGAAGCTCTAGCAAACAAGAATCCTTGGAAAATTTAGATAAATCTGAGGTCTCAACTCAGAAAGAAGATAGTCAGGCGACAAAGGTATTATATAACCTGCCCAAAAATCAAGAAGAGACACTAATAAAGAAAGGAGAAGATAGGCCACTGTCTTCACCGAAGAAATCAACTACATAAGGAGTCGGAAAACAATTATCCACAGAAATCAGCAACCCCATTAAGGCTATCACGCCATTACAGTTCACCAGAAGAAACTCTAATGCAAAGTTAATATTCATAGGGGATCTCACACCTATCCCTATTAAAGAAATACCTTCTAATGATTTATTTTTCAGTAATAAAAGGAAAGTTGTGGTGAAGAAAGAAATACACCAGAAAGAAGGTGAAATTGTCAAAAGGCACAAAATATTATTGGATGGACAAAATCTGGAAGAACAAGACTTTGCTACAGAGGCAGCAGGATATTTGGGAGCTTTTGCAATAGCTAACCTATTCTCAATTGATAATATGAAAGAAAGGCTAAAGCAGAGAAATCAGATGATAAGTCAGTTGCGAGATCAAATAAGGAATACAAAGAAGAATATCAGAGATGAGGTCAACAAAGGATTTGAAAAGGATAGAGCTATTGATAGACAATAAATCCAACTACTCAAGTCCACTCTTGCCCAGCAAGATGAGTTGGTTAAATAATTACAAAACAAGGTAAGTTCCACTGAGAAAATGGTTATGGATATAGAAGTGTTCCAAGATCAAGCATTTAAAGTGCTAAAGAAACTAGAAATAGCACAAGAAATCATTTTGGATAAGGTAGAGATCATCCAAAATCATTTTCAGGAAGTAAATCAATCATTAGATAATATAAGTTTCAAATAAGGAGGGGTCACTGCATCCCGTACCACCTTTCAAAAAGCGGTCGTGTCATCGGCTAGAGAATAAGTACCCGTAGCTCCTAGATTGACTGTTGCAAAGCAAATCAGAGATGATATAATATTGAAGACATGGGAGGCCAATATAGCTGAGAGTAAAAGAATGACCAAAGAAATAAAAGAGGATTGTGAAGAGGTTTTTGATTTGCTAAATAAAGAATCACTAGGCATTGGAAAGGATGATTGTTCTGAGATACTAGGACAAATCAACATTGTAAACCATCAACTTGACATCAAAGAGAGATTAAAGGAAGCTTGGATTGAAATTTCACAGCTAAAGCAAGTTGACATCGCTCAAATAGATAAATGGATGGTAAAGCCAAATTTACAGTTACAGTCAATGAATTCTGAAGATAAAAATATAGAAGACAGGTTGCCACAATTACAAAAGAAGTTGTATCTTTTTGAGGTAAAAGATGTGACAGAACCTTCTAGACTATTAGTAAAATTTCTAAGCAGGTGCTTCAAATGTCTTGAGCAAGGTGAAGGAAGTACTTCAAAGAATCAATGAAGTAACATATGTATACATGTTCTGTTGGTACGAGAAAGAAATAGAAAAGAACCAAGTTTAATGGTTCAAGTTTTCATTTTGTAACCGTTATTAGCTAGGAATAACGAGAATTCTAACCGCCTAGGGTTGAGAACCCCTTGTATAAATATATTTTCAAAAGACTAAAAGAGGGGCTGGTTTTTTGTCGATTGTAATAGAGAAATCTCTCCTTTTCGAGAATTAATACAAGTATAGACCAAAGAATCCATATTTTGTCACTCTTGAGTTATGTGTTCTCATGTTCCTTCATATTTCATCATATGTATTCATACATCTTTGATGAATGCCTAATCACAACTTAGTACAAATTCTACTGTGGTCATAAGTTTCATTTAGTTATCTGATTGCTTACAGATTTTCCTCTATGTTTTCTATTAGCAAATATAAGACCTGAGTTAGTTAGATTGCTACATTTTATGCTTCATTAAAGGTTTCTCATCTATTTTCTTTTTTTGTAGAAGAGTGAGATTCTTCTATGATTGACGCCTTTCTTTGTTTAACAACTTTATGTTTTTCTCTCATCACATTCATTATTTTCAAATTTAACTCAGATACAAAAGACAACCTCTAAGTTGTTATACCATTAATTCAATTTTAGGAACTTTTCTCATCTAATTGAAAGTAGAAAAAGAAAATATTAAAAAAAAACAGCACATCCTTTGATTATTTCTTTTCTCCATGACTGTACCTATTGCAAGGAAGCCCAATATTGAGCCCAGTCTTAATGATCAGACCAACATTTCTTTAACCTTGTTTAATACCATCCTAGAAATCTCTAATACTCGGGTTGAGCTTGAACTCTCATGGGCAGTGATTGAACAGGACATAAGTGTCCGCGAACTTTGGGAAGCTAGGAAAAGACAGCTCCGGAATCTGCCATAGCTTCATTTTCTTAAAAGTATTGATCTTTTTGTCAACACTAAAACCTTATTTATTTCTGGATGCCTTGACATTATACTTTTGAAGCCTTAAGTATAAACTCAGGAACAACATCTTTTTGGCTCCGTTGTTGAGGATGTTGGCATGAATTTGATCAGAAAAGGGTCCTTCTCAAGTTACCAACAAAAGGCACCATGTATTCTAGAGTGTTGGCATTTTCATATCCTTTGAAGAGAAGAAGTCTCACCTGAAGCGTTGTTGAGACAGATAGATAGGGAAGGGTAGGGAGAAGACTAAAGAGGATCCATAGAGCAGCCATAACTCATTCATGTTCTTGCGCAAGAGACATTAACAAATCTGAAATATTAAAATTCAAGAATCCAACCTACATATGTTGCGAGAAAGCATTTAAACGGTGAACCATCAAATAGAACTCATAAACCATAAGGAAATACTGTAATCAATAAGTAAGCATATAAAGGCTCAACATATTTTAATTTGGTCCTGCTTCATATTATCCTTAGGATATTTCTCTGATTATAGACTCAGAATTACACAGTGGGGCTCGGTATAGACTCTTGGCTCTTAGACCCATTTCCCAGATCTCTAAATATCTAATTGATAGTTCTAATTCATTACAGACTCGGACCTGGCCTTTCCCGACTTACAACAATTATCAACAGCGAATCCCAAAATATGGGTGACTCTGACCAACCTAACTCAACTCAACCCAGCTGACTAACTTATGAAATAATGAACCAATTGGTGATCGAACGAGCCAATGAACAAGCAAACGAACCATTTTACAATTGCGTTCGATTCTATATATAGTTGGGTCATGTCTTCCTTCTTGGTTTGCATTCTTTCTTGTTCTGTTGCAACTGTTTGTTGATTTGTTGGTGTTGCACTGACTTTCGCAACTGCTTTCTGTTGCTCTTTCTCCTGGCCTCTGATGGAGTTTGCACAACTCGTGCATAGTCAAAACTTTGCACACTTCTTTCTCAAAAACAAAGGGCCCAAAAAGATATGACCACAATCCTTGACCCATCCTCGAGTTAAGCTCTTGGTTCTTTCACATCCTCTAGGAGCATCTATTGTTTTCCCTTATTCATCTTTTCTTCTTCTTTGGGCTCTTCTATTTGTGATTTTTTTTCCTTTACCTCCTCAAATGAAGGGCCTAATTCTGGTACCATATCTAATGCTCTGTGCTTTAATCCATGAAAGATTTCAATTTTGTCCTGCCATTTTCGAGCGTGGAGTGATGCTTCTGCAAGGAACTGTTGGGTCTTCTCTTTGTTGTACTCCTTTGGCTTGGCCGCAAGCAATAAGTTCCACTCAGAATCAGTTGTTGCATCGACCTAATGCATTTTCATATAGGCGGTCTGAATTATTGGTCAAAAATAGTGCATATCTTTCTTGGCTATGAACTATGCCTCATAGAGTGTGTTTAGTTCATTATCATCCTGCTGAATTTGGTAGAACTTCTGTTATTGCTCCATGGGGTCCATTGTGACCACAACTTCTTCGTTGAACACCTGGATCTTTGTGCGAACCTCCTCTAAGACCTGATTTCATCGAGCGATGATGCCCATCCAGTCACTGACTTCTCTGAAGATTTTGGTGCAATCCGTTGTGTGCTTGTGCAGTGTTGCTCAGGCATTATTGCCTTGCAATATTATCTTCTGCATTTGTTCCTGTAGCTATTGAGGTTGTTTTTCTGCTTCATGTTGGACCTGTTGTAGCTTCACTTGTAGATTGCCAGTGCGATTAGCGAGTTGCATCCATGATTCTTGTAACAACTTGATCTGTTTCTCTGGCTCGCCTATGTTGCTGGCCTCAGGTAGTTCAAGAGCAACCTTCTGAATCTCCAGCTAAGCCTCAGCAAGTTTTTCTTGTACTTTTTCCATTTTGCACTGGATTTGGAGTTTTTCATGTGCTTCCTGCATTCTGTATGTGTGCGCAATGAATTGTTCCTTCATTGCAATTTCAACGGATCTCTCAGACTCCTGGAGTCTTTGCTCCAACTTGTCTGTGGATGCCCTAATTAGTCCAAATAATTGTGGTGTTGGCCAGTGTACTAGGTTGGTAGATGAAGGAGATGCTTCGGTGGGTGTTCGCATCTATAGTGGGAGTCCACTAGCCATTGAATGGTCTGAGCAAGTTTCTACCTCTTCCTCCATTGGTGGCACTGGTGTGATTCTCAACCTTAGCTCTGCTGGAAAAAGAGTCAAAACCTCTTTTCTGGCTATGCAGAGTTGCAACAATTCTGCACATTGTTGAGGATTCTGAAGAACCTGCTCCATTTGTGCTCGCGTGGCTGTTGTATCCTTCTCATTTTCTGCTTCGGGTTTGTTGTGTGCATATGGTATCTGTGGCTCTTCCAGTGCTTCTTATTGATGTCTCGTGATTTCTTATGCACCCTCACCCTTGGCTGGTGAGGTGATTTACTGGTTATCGTCGGGTTCCAGCTCCTTTCTAGCTCGGGCATCTTCTTCTGGCACTGAAGATTTACGTTTTTGTTTCTATATGTCTGGATTCGGATCATCCATCGTCGTGCTCGGCTCGAAGGCTTTGGTGTTGGGACCAAAAATTTTTGATCTTGGTTTGGGTAATTCTCTAGTTATTTGTGGGAGTCATTGCTCCACTATCTCTGGCAGATCAAGTTGCATCATTTCTGAGGTAGTGGTCTGATGTGGACCGAAAGTGATGAGGTTTGGTAGTTGGAGTGGTGGTGGAGGGTGCTCAATAATGAATGTGGATGAAAGTGTTTCAGGCTCCGGGTCATCCTGAATATCAATGATAGTGGTGGCTTTGGTCATGGTGCAGATGCAGAAAGTGCAAGGGGTTGTGGGTTCAGGGGTTTGTTCGATGAGACCCCCGTTCTAGGCCTCTTCACAAAGGGTTAGTTACCAAGCAAAACAACCAAGATCTGGTTAATCTATGCACCTAAAAAACACATCATTGTTTGGTAGCTATCGACGGGCTGGTCTTTTTCTCCGCTCTAACTGTTGTATCTCTTCTTCCTCCTCGGATTCTATTTGTGTCGGAGTGTCTGGCTTATTCTTCTTGGTGCCTGAACTCGGTCCTTCTCTTTGTTTGTTGACTTTTTTCTTTAGGATATCTGCAGGAAAAATGTAATTCATTCCTAATTTACGCTGGTCATGTTTAACTCCTGGCCATGACATGACTTCCTTATCGAAGGCTTCCTCATACAAATAGAACGGAAGCATCCTTGTGTGGAAATGTTCCTTGCTGACATGTCTCAGCCAAATGAATGTGTTAAGTTGGTTCATGCTAAAGGCGATATTCCTTGTGTTACAGTTGAGGATATCCTGTGGGATAGGTAGCCTCTGTGTTGTGTCTATCATCCCATTATACCATTTGGAAAATGTTGTGTTGTTGAGTGTTGTGTTCTCCGAGTCTTGTTTGGGCTGCCATGGCTCGAACATCTTCTCCATGCGCCCCTTATCTAGTATTTTTGGTTGTCTTCCCACATGTGTCATCCATTTGAACATTGCAAATGCCACAAGTAGGTATCCATATGTGAAGGTTCCTCCCTTCTCCTGGGCTTCCTCGCAAGATACTAGTAGTTCCTCCAACAGGAAACTACACCAGTTGAACACCGCTCCATTTGCGCAAAAGTTGGCGACTGATAATGCATCTAGAGTTCATTGTCCCTTATAGTAAGAGCTCATAACCTTGTTGGATATTATGTAGCAGGCAGTCCAGACTGTCTCGAGCAATATTGGTTCAATTAATGTCATGTGTCCTCCTCTCTTTGTGTTAAATTTCTCATATAGGCTAAGCTCTCCTTTCTTTTTCCTGTGCTTACCAGGACCCTAGAATCCCTTCAACACATCCTCTACTTGGAAGGATAGTCCAGTGAGTTATTGGATGTATTCAACATGGATTGGATACCTCTTATCCAACCATAGACTTCTGTCATGCACCCTGCTTATCAGAAATTTCGTGCAGTGCACAATCTCACTTGTGGTACCAAAGACTGGTAAGTCTCTCAGGTTTCTGATGGTTGAGTTAAATAAGTTGATGAACTCTTCTTTCGGTACTACTTGCATTCCTCTGACTCCATACAGGACTATATCCCAAAAGATGTCTGTGTCCATCTATGGGAACAAGGCTGAATCCGTGAGGTCAAGGTCGAGGAGATTAAGTTGCTCTACCTCCCCTTTACGATCTCCCACGATCTCGACCCAGGGGTCATAAGGCTCATATGGTACCACTTCTTTATTCATGGCACTTCAGCTTGTTGTGGCTCATGACATTCACACTTCTGTGGCAGGTAAGAGCTAGGGTTACGTCTGCAAATTTTACAATGGTCCCAACTAGTTCTCACTGCTGAGTTCGGAAAGGGCTATGCTCTTTTTAGAAACAATACATTCTCGGTTGAGTTATAAGAAACTTATACTTGGCTTAACAGGTAAGTTTTAGCAGTAACTGCTACTCATCATGACTGTATGGACACAATCCGGGTGTGAGTTGTTCGACGAGACAGTTTAATCAAGGTAAATCCTATTGGTGATATTGGTATACTTATTTCAGTGGAGTAGGGACGTGGCCAATTTGAGACCTTTTTGTTTGACGGGTGAGTGTCCTAGTACGAATTTCGATGGAATATTGGCATAATGTGGATTTATGGCTTAACTCATGTCAGACGGGGTATCGGAATGGAAATAAAGGTTGTGACTATACTGGGTTTGTGTGGCCTATGACTCAGATTGGATTTGGATTCATGGCCCCTCCGACTACAAAGGTTGTCCCCGTCATCTTTAATGACTGGCATTAATGGAGTATCTTATGGCTTAGGTCATGTACTATTGGGTCGTCAGTTTTGTATAAACCAACACTTAGACAAAACATATGAACTATGTGTTATGGCACAATACTGTGCATATGGACTTTATTAACTGAATTTACAAAATTTAAGAAAGAAAACAAAACTCAAATCTATCTATTGTACAAGCTCCTTCTGATTGGAGCGACTGTTCTTCTCTCTCAAGTTTGAGATAGGTAGGGCTTCAGGCGAGCACCATTCACCCATATCGGTCATAGCACACCATCTAGTTGCATGAGTCTGACTTCTCCTGAGGGTCGGATCTCCGCAACTATGAAGGGTCCCAACCAGTGCATACGAAGCTTGCCAAGATTCTTCTAGTATCGACTGTCATAGAGTAACACCTTGTCCCCTTGTGTGAATACTTTGGTCTTAATGTGTCGGTCATGCAAAGATTTTTTTCTTGCCTTTTCAATCGACTATTGGAAGTCTACTAGAAATATGTTTTCCTTGAGTTCTTGGAGCTCCGCAAGTCTCTACGCCATTGATTCCTCTTCTGTCATATGTGTGACTTGTGCAATCTACAGGCTTGTAGTGATGAACTCTACAGGCACGACTACCTCTCTCCCATAGACTAATTGGAATGGTGTGTATCTATGGAGCTTCTTTGTGGTTGTCCTATAGGCCCATAGGACAACTAGAACTCTAGCATCCCAGTCTTCCCAGTTTGCGCAACATACCTTTGTTAGTCCCTTTTCCAAAATCATGTTGAAGGCTTCAACTGTTCCATTGGCCTGTGGGTGGTATGGACTTCTCTTGCGATGTTGGATCATCAATTCTGTTGTAATTGTTGCTATAGTGATTCTAATGAAATGAGCTTCCTGATCGCTAGTTAGGCTCCTAGGATATCCAAACTGGGTAATGATATTCTCAAAAACGAACTTGGCAGCAGTGTCTATCGAACAATAATGTACCACTACTACTTTTGCCCAGTGGGTAAGGTAGTCAGTCATGGTAATTATGTACCTGGCCTTTGAATGTTTGGTTGTGGGGTTTATTTGTCCAATTAAGTCAATTGCCCATTTCTCAAATGCATGTAGAGCTCTAACTGGTTGCAATGGTAGTTCATCTCATCATGACAGCTTACCAACCCGTTGACAAACATCACACGATCTAGTGTATAATTTTGTTTCCTTGAATAGTGTGGCCCACCAAAGTCCTTCCTGTAGAATTTTTTGTGTTGTGGCCTTTCCTCCTATGTGGCCTCTTGCAATTCCACTATGGCATTCCCAGAGTATATCTTACCTTTCATGATCCAGGACGCATCGTCTGAGAATGTTGTCTAGTCCTAGTTTATACAATTCTCCAATGATTAGCTGGTAATCTATTTCTCTAACAACCATATGGTGTTTCTGGGTTGCGGAATATGTTTTAGGAAATGCCTCTGTACTGAGAAAGATTTCTATGTCCTTCAGATATTCTGGTATGGCCTCAATCATGAACAAGTCTGGGTCTGGGAGTTAGTCATCCATTGGTCCGCCACTTTCTCCTGACTCTAGCCTGGATAGATGGTCAGGTCCGACGTTGCATCATCCCGTCTTGATGATGACTTCAAAGGAAAATTCTTGAAATAAAAACAACCATCTACAAATTCTCCCTTCCAACACAGGTTTATTAACTAGGTATTTTAGTGCAGAATGATCAGTGAAGAATTTAAAGTGAGATCCTAACAGATAATGTCTAAATTTTTGTAAAGCATAAATCATTGCTAAGCCTTCCCTTTATATTGTTGTGTAGTTTCATTCTTCTTGCGATAGCTTTCGACTCGCAAAATAGATAGGGTGATCCATAGCTCCATCTCCAGGTTGGGTTAAGATATCTCCTAAGGAAATTCTGGAAGCATCTACATGGACGTGAAATTCCTTCTCCCATTTTTGGAATATCATAATCGGTGTTGTAATTAATTTCTCTTTGCATGTCTCAAATGCTTTATCACATTCAGGAGTCCATTGGAACATTTCAACCTCTTTCAGGAGGTTTTCCAGAGGTGCAGTAATGTTGGCATATCTTCGAATGAACTTGTGGTAGTAACCTGTGTGTCCTAGTGTGGAGCGCAACTGTTTAGTACTCGTAGGTGGTGTCATATTCACAATGACTGCAACTTTGTCTAGGTCCACCAATACTCCATCTCGGCAGACTATATGGCCCAACAGATTTCCATGTGGTACACAAAAGATACACTTTCTAATATTTAATGAGATTTGCAATTCTCTGCATCTGTCAAACATTAGCCTTAGTAGTGCTACATGTTCCTCAAGCAGGATATATATTGTCCAATCATCCATATAGACTTCTATAAATTTGTGAATGAATTCTCTAAAGGTTGCTATCACAATCCTGGAGAAAACTGCAGGGGTGTTCTTTAAACCAAATGGAATTACGTTGTATGCAAAATATCCCCATTATGTAATGAACGTGGTCTTTCTTTTATCTTCTTCAGCAATCCTGACTTGATGATATCCTGAAAATCCATCTAGGAATCAGTATGCTTCCATCCCCGCAACTTGTTCTATCACCTCATCGGTAAAGGGTGTTGGGAAAGGGTCATGCACAAAGGCAGAGTTGAGGATTTTGTAGTCCACACAAACTCTAATGTCCTCAGTGTCTTTCTTGCTTTGAATGACTATCGGTCTGACCCACTCTACTTTTTCTACTGCAAAAATGAGAGCCTCTTTTAACATCTTATCAATCTATTTATTAACTTTTTCTTTTACTCTTGGGTTAAGATGGTATGGTATATGTCTGACAGGCTTGCATCTTGGTTTTAACTGAATCTTCATTTCTCCCATGACTTGTTTGATTCCTTTTAATTCTAAAAAAGTCTTTGGGAAAAAATCCTCATATTCCCTTAGTAAACTTTGTATTTCCTGATTGGTTTTCTCATCCCAGTAATCTCCCACCAAAGCTATCTTGGGTTGCTCTGCATTCCCTATGTTGAGTTTGTGCAATTTTAATGGGTGGTTGTAGGAACTGTCGGTCTGGATGGGTATGGAATTTTGGATTTCTTTGCTCCCCTCTGTCTCTTTGATGTCTAGGTTTCTCAATTCTTCTAATTCATCTAGGATTTCTGAATCTTTGCTAATCTGATAGCATTCTATGGGCTTGTCAATCAAGGGTAAGTGGAGTTTAGTCTGAAGTTCTTGGGTATGCTTGGGACACACTACAAATTTTGATCTCCTATTACTATTAGTTGTAAAAATAATTTCTTTAATCTTTTACAGGGCTAGATCAAGCTCAAGGTACTTACTTGAGAATGATAATTCCTCGCAAAATTGTGCTTCCAGTGTCTGCCAGTCGTTGGTCTATCTTCTGGTTTCCTCATGTATGAACCAAGATTTTGGGATTGGGCCTAGAGAGTGGGGAAAT
>JASDQU010030263.1:11853-22786 GCA_032191745.1 Picea mariana | reverse complement strand
ATTTTTTGTAATGTACCCATCATCATCATCATGGTGGGAGAAGCAGATTATGGATTTATGATTCAGACTGGAATGAAATTTGATGTCTTGTAACAACTTTCGCTTTCAATATATCAAACTTTTGTTTCAAGTTTTATTCGTATCAGTTTGCAATTGATTATAGACTACTTTAGCTATCGTGATTGATTGTAGGTTGATGTGACTTGGTTTATTTGTTATCCATATCTGATCCCTCCTATTTTAAAAATACAACAATTAATTTGTTTCAGTTAATGAATTACAGATTTCTCTTCTTCGTTGATTGAATCATTTTATACAAATCCTTACACGCAGATTTATCTAAATGTTATGATTTGTAAATCATAAGATTGCTGTAAATTTTTATGTCTTGTTTGTCCTATAATTATATTTGAAGAGCACAGTAGCTTTCCATTTACGAGAAGCTCGTGGAGAATCTGGTGCGGGTTTCCTCCCACCAAACAGCTGAATCGACCATCATACACAGGACAAACCTGAAGTGTTACTTCAGGTCAGTTTTTTATTTGTTAATTGATAGTTAGAATTGTGAGTATAATTTAATTAGTTTAGATAGATATATGTATGGTTTAGATTTATAGTTAGAGTTAGTATTTTAGTTGTTTAGTTTAGATAGTTTTTGTTTAATTCCTTTTTCATAAAATTATAAAAATAAAAAAATAATGGTTTCGCTGTCTTAGGACAGATTATGAATGACTTTTGTAGGTTTTAATTTAAATAAGTGATTTGTAAATATTGTATATCTGTAATTGGATTTATTCTGTTGGTAATCAGACATTTGATTTTATGGAATTATAGTTGTATAATTTAGGTAGTAGATTGTATATATGTATTTTAGATTTATTTTTTAGTTTTCTTTAATTATTATTTTTTTATTTAGATTAGTTCTTTAGTATAGTTTTCTTTTGTTCCCCTAGGACTTAGATCGGCTAACGGAGCCGCTAAACCCGTCAGGGTGGGTTATGCCAAATGTCTTGGGTTATTTAGACAACCCCAGACTGGATCCACTCTTCCATTTGGCGAGCGTTCAATTTCGCCCGTCAACAGGACTTTTGTCAAACACTTAGGCTGTAGGTTCCAATCCATTGTAAAAATTCTCTTGTACCTATTGTTATGATTTTATATTTGCTGCTATGTTTTCTTGAGGTGTTTGTCAATGCATAAACATGATTTTGGTGCCAATGTCGATCTTTCTTTTCACATTTCCTAAGGAGTCTTGTCATTGTTAATTATAAGAATTCCTTTGTTAAATATGTGAACAATTGTATGTACTACTTGTACCCAAAATATACCAGCCAACTTGGAATTTGTCAACATGGTTCTATCCATTTCCTGTATAGTTATGTTCTTCGTTTCAACGACTCCATTTTGTTGAGGTGTCCTGGATACTGAGAATTTTATTTTTATTCCATGTTCTTCGCATAAATCGTTATTTTGATGTGAACTCACCTCCATTGTCTAATCTCAAGCACTTGAATTTCAAATCAGTCTCATTTTCAACCATCTCTTTGAATATACTAAGACATTTGAATGCCTCTGACTTTTTCCTGAGAAAATCGACTCTGATAATTCTTATATAATCATCAATAAGTAACATGAAGTGTTTTTCACCATTCATCCCTTTTTTTTCTCATCGATCAACATAGATCAGTGTGTACATTATCCAATGGTTTTGTTCCAGAGTATTCCTTTGTCCTTAACTCAAATCTTGTTTTTTTTCCATGCTAATAGTTCTTTCACATAGTGCTTGTTGGTTTTGAGATTTCATGGATTTCTCTTACTGCTTCCTTTCTATTGATTTTGAAAAGATTTTCAAAGTTCATATGGCATATTATTCTATGCCAAAGCCAATTGTCATCCTCCTTTACAAAGCAACATCTTTCCTTTCTGATCTACTGTTGTCTCCACCAATCTACCTAATCCTTCTTTCCTTATTTCACATTTATTTGAGTTGAATAGAAGTGTGTGTCCCTGGTCACACATTTGACTCACACATAGTAGATTATGCTTCATATTTTCAAAAAGTAGGACATTTTCTATCATGACATCTTTGCTTCCAAGCTTGACTGTGCCCTTTCCAATAATCTAGGTTGAATTATGATTAATAAATGAAACTATTCCATAGTTTTCTTTCCTCAGAGTTACAAATCTATCCTTGTCCCCTGTCATGTGCTTTGAACAACCACTTTAAAAATACCATTCACTTTTTATGTTTTGGGCTTGAAGAGATATAGAACATTCTTCAATGTTTAGTTTATCTTGCTTCCTTTTCCATATCCTTGACGATTCTTTTACATGACTGTTGAAATCCTACTTTGGTTCCTCTGGAGGAACAATCCATCTGCAATCTTTCACCATGTGTCCAAAATTGTTTCATTTGTAGCATTCTACTTCATTATTTAATGAGCCAAAACTGTTATAGTTTATGTTGTATGCTTCATGAGGCTTTCTGAGATAATTATTTCTAGAGTAGTCTTCATAGTTTATTTTGTTCTTAGCATAGGCTCTACAGTTTATAGCCTTGTGCCCAAAATTGTTACAGGAATAACATAAACCAAGAAAAACAGTTTGGTACCTGAGTGTGGGGGATCTTCTGAGTGGTGAAACTCTTCTGTAATCTTCTTTTTTATTTCTCTCCATTTTTGTTTGTTGATTATGTGTTATGGATCTTCTAGGTGGTGCAACACTTATGTAACTTCTTGAGTTCTATCCATTGCCTGAATGTTCTCCTATGAAGACTTTCCTTCTTCCTTCTTGATGGGACCTCTAATAACTTCTGCATAACTCTTTTGTTCTGCTTCATTTTCTATCATCATGGAACCCAAACCCTTTTCAGTATGTGTTTGTTTGTATCCTAGTCAAGACTTGTCATAGTTTGTCCTTTGAATGGTGATGATTTCATCCAATATTTTTTTTTTGTTCTGACGCATGTCCTTCTTCTAAAGTTCCTTCCTTAGTGAGACTATTTCATCTTCCAAGGACTCATTTATTTTATGCTTTTATTCCAACTGATTTTTTAGTGTTTATTCAATTACTTTGGCTTCTTCTAGCTGGAACTTTAGATTTATGATGATTTTTTGTGCCTCTTTAGAATTTTTGTTAGGATTTTGTGATCTTTCCTTTATCTTGATCAATTCTTCCTCGAGTGACTTGTTTTTCTTCCTTTCTCTTTTTATCTCACTTAATGCATTTATTAGTTCTTCTTCAATATCTACTTCACCTTCTTCTTCATAATATTCTTTATCATTTTTTTGATTTTCCAATTGTCGATGTTAGTGGTAGCATCGAACAAGTATTTTTGCATAGGTCTATGTGTCTAGACGTATGGAAATTGTCCAAAGCCAGTCTTGAATTTAATTTAATTAAAGGAATTATTAAAGTAAATTGTTTTTATTAATTAATTATGTAATTATTTAATTGATTTATTTAAGAAACATGCTAAAAGTACTTATCATGCAACATGTAATCTAAATCTCAAGTGAGTACATGAGAAGTAATATCAACCATAGATCACTTTGTAGATTAGAAATAGGTTATAACTCATGATTATAAAAGCAAGGCTAGGAGAGGGAGGAAGATACATTCACACAAATAGAAAAGGAGGACCTTTGCTAGTGTGGAGTCTCTAAGGTTGCACTCGGGAGTAGAGAAGGACCTCTTCTCAAGTGCTTGGATCACAAAGGACGGTGATTCAAGAGGGCCAATGATTACACTTGACAGACTCAAGGAGACTTGATTCTTGAGAGCTTGGATCAAGATGGACTTTGATTCAAGGAGATATTGGATAGGGAAGAAGAAGGAATTCCATCTAAAGATTAGGTCAAGGAGAAGAGAGAATAAAGGCTTACACAGGTGGGTTTCAGTCCGAGGAATCCACATGAGAGTGTCGAATCATACAAAACTTTGTGTACAATGTTTACTTATGGATACATGGTTCAAAGTGTAGACATTAGCATATATACATGATTCACAAGAAGGTGAAACATGTATGCCTCAAAAAGCATGCCAGAACTAGTCATAGAATAGGTCAAACCTTGCCAGGTTAGTCTGCAGTTGTATTTCTCTCAATGGACCATTATCCCTGTTACGAGAGCCCTAATTTTAGCATAATAAAACCATTCTTAGCACTGGATTTCCCTTCAGGGTTTTTCTAGGGGTTTATACCCAAAACAATTGGTGTTCTTATGTGTTTGATTCGGTTTTCTATAATTTATGCTTTTGTTGCATGTTTAGTTGATTACTCATCTGTGCTTTTAGTAGATAAAGTGATTTTGTTTTGAGCTAATTTCCAGGTGTTGAGTAGGATAACTTTCAACATGGTATCAGAGCATACCAAGGGTTAAAGTGGTAAAATAAACATGGTATTAGAGAAAGGTTTCTCTGGGAGGAAACCAAGTGCCAAGGTGGGTGCTTGAAGGAATAAGCACAAATATATAAACCAACATGCAAAAATCAAAGGACTGATTTGTGGGAAACAACAATTCATAGGTAGTTTCAATAGGGTGGGTTGTTGAGTAATGGAAGTAGGTCGAGAAGTCAACAAGGAGATCTCAAATAGGTGGAGAAGGACTTCCATATAGATATTTGAGCCACATGAAAGCACATAGGAGTAGAGAAGGACTTTTTTTTCATGTGCTTGAGTCATCCACTTAGGAGAAAAGAAGGAATTTTTCTCAAGTGCTTGAACCACAAAGGGCAATGACTAAAGGGGATCTCATGGGTGAAGAAGGGCATTCATACAAATATCATAGGGTGACATATCTATTGGATTCAATGACTCATAGATAGAGAAAAGAAGGACTTTTTCTCATAGATATCTTAACACTAGGTGAAGAACGAAGTTCACCTAAAGATCTAATCAATTCAAAGGAGAAGGAAGCACAGTAGAAAAATGTGATAGCATAAAATATATAGAAAGAAGAGAAGTTACAAGTACAGGGTTGTACAACATCAGCAGAGGTTCTTGGTTGCAGGTGTTGGCTATTTTTCAGTAGATATAAAAGACACATTGAATGAGATAAGGAGATATCATTGATTAGGTGGAGAAGGAATTTCATTTAAGTGTGTAGCGAAGGGTTTTAAGAAAGAAGCAAAGGGGAAACAAGGGAGATAGTAGCCAACAATATCAAAGGAGTGATCTTGATGTAGGTTATTTTTTTCATTGTATTATTCCTCAGGTGGACCATTATCCTAGGAAGGGAGCCCAAGATTTTATTTTAATAAAATCAACTAGAGCTAGAAGCACGAGAGATATTCAACGGTCTAACGAAGGAAGCATGAACCCATGTGGAGCTTGGTGATGATTCCAAGTGTGTAATGAATGTGAAGGGAACTATCATGTGCTAAATTGAGTTAGGAGGTTTTTTAGAGGACTAGGATGTGCTTTATGTACCAAAACTGAAGAATAACTTTCTCTTAGTTTTAGTTTTGGAGGACAAGGGTTTTTTCGTTACTTTTCAAAGAGGGAAAGTAATCATATGTTCATAGGGAGATATCCTTGAAACAACATTGATCATTGGTGTAAGAGAGGGCAAGTTATATAGGTTGCAGGACCAGCCTGTAAGAAGTTCAAAGGGAATCTTGGATCATGGATCGATGTCAATGACAGAGGATGATGAGCAAGAGGCTTCGAAGGGTGAATAGTCAAAGGATGAGAATAATTCATAGACTTCCAATGTGGGGAGTAAACCTTCAAAGGGGAAGAGGGAGTTATCCCCTTCCAGTTCTATTAGGATACTGAGTTGGTATGATATGACATTGATGGATACTCAGGAGTAGGAAGCTTCTAGGATCACATTGAGGGAGAGAAGTCCTTCGAAAAAGGTTCCAAACTTCATGGAATTTATATGTAGTGTCATCGATTTCAAGACTTTCAGTATTTAGGGAGCAACTAACCAGCAGGGTTGGAAGAGTTCCAGTATGTAGGATGATGTTTGTGTGGCATTGTTCCAGAGTCAGATGAAGAACCAATTTCATGTGACTCTTTGGGAAATACATTCCTCTCTAAGAGGGAGTTTTGATGTTAGTGGTAGCATTGGACAGGTATTTCCGCACAATTATGTGTGTCTAGATGTGTGGAAATCGTCCAAATCCTTCTACTCTTGAATTTAATTTAATTAAAGGAATTATTAAATTAAATTTATTTTATTAATTAATTATGTAATCAATTAATTGAGTTATTTAAGAAACATGCTAAAATTACTTAGCACGAAGCATGTAATCTAAATCTCAAAGGAGTACCTTTTCTAGTGTGGAGTCTCCAATTTCACACTCAAGAGTAGATAAGGACCTATGCTCGAGTGCTTGGATCATGAAGGATGATGATTCAAGAAGACTAAGGATTACACTTGATAGACTCAAGAAGACTTGAAACTTGAGAGCTTGGATCAAGAAGGACTTTGATTCAAGGAGATCTTGGATAGGGAAGAAGAAGGACTTCCATATAGATATCAGGTCAAGGAGAAGAGAGAACAGAGGCTTACACATATGGGTTTCAATCTGAGGAAGCCACATGAGAGTGTCAGATCATACAGAACTTGTCGTACAAGTTTTTTGTATAGATACGCGGTTCACGGTGTATACAGTCACATATATATGTGATTCACAAGAAGGTGAATCATGTATGCCTAAAAAAAGTGTGCTATAACTGGTCGTACACCAGGTTAGACCTTGCCAAGTTAGTATGCAATTGTATTTCTCTCAGTGGGACATTATCCCTATTATAGGAGCCCTGATTTTAGCATAATAAAATTATTTTCAACACCGATTTTCCCTCTGAGGTTTTTCCAAGGGCTTATGCCCAAAATTTTTGTTGTTGTTATGTGTTTGATTTGGTTTCCTTATTTATGCTTCCGCTACATGTTAAGTTGATTAATCAGTTGTGCTTTTATTAGATAAAGTGATTTTGTTTTGAGCTAATTGTCGGGTGTTGAGTAGGATAAATTTCAAATTGGTATCATAGCATACCAAGGGTTGAAGTGGTAAAATCAACACCAATTCCATAAAGAGAACTTTTTCTGAGTCATTGTTACTATCACAATCCTCATCAGATGAGGAACTGTCTTCTCTTGTGTATAGGCTTTTATTGAAGAATTTTCTTTTATTTCCCTTTTTGTTTCCCTTTTAGTATTTATTTTCTTTCTTGGGAACTTCTTCTTCATCGATTTATGAATTCTTAATATAAGGAAATTTAGCAGAAAAATGACCAATTTTACCATAGTTAAAATATTTTAAAGGAATCTTACATTTGTACTTGTCAGTTCCCCTCTTCAACTTCCTTATGAAGTTGGCTATTTATTCATCTTCATTTGGATCATCGTTGTAGCTTCATTTTGACTTTGAATATTTCTTATTCATTTTTGTCTTCTTGGATGCTTTGATAGTTGCTTCCTTCCTGGATGGATTATCTTACTTTGTTCTCATTTCATAAGTTGTGAGTATTCTAAGTAACTCGTCCATGCTCAATGTAGCAAGATATGCTCTTTCTTCTAGGGATGAAATATTAGGATAAAATCTCATTGGAAGAGACCTTGGTACTTTTTGAACAATTATTGGTTCTTTAATTTCTTCTCTAAAACCTTTAATAGCATTCACTATTTCATCAACTCATAAAAAATAAGCTGCAATATCTTCATCTTCCTTCATTTCCAGTTGTTCAAATTTACCTCTATAAGTTTGAAGCTTAGCCCCTTTGACTTTGGCATCTCCTTCGTAAACATTTTGAAGTTTGTCCCAAACATCCTTTGCAGAATAACAATGAATAACCTTGACATATAATGAATCAACCAGTTCATTTAGGATAGAATATTTATCCTTTGAATTGTTTTCACTAAGATTCTTTCCATATTTATCAATTAGGGGAGTGGCAGGTGCCTTGTATTCATCTACTAATGCTTTCCATACATCTGGTCCACAAGGAATAGCTCTAACCATCAAAAAATGATGTTCCATTCTTGGTGCACTCCATTATCTACCTTCCAATGATTAGACATTTTTTGAAGGACCTTCTCTGATACCAATTGTTGCATTATTCATTAATACTGAGAGGGGGGTGAATCAATATTAGGTAGTTTTTTCCACTTTTAATCACAATGTGTAAGAATTTAAGATATCAACAATTATCACTTATGATTTCATTCATGATACCATAAACATATAACCATAAATACACAGTACACAAGAATTTTATGTGGAAACCCAAATGGGAGAAAACTGTTGAAAAGTCAACAAGAAACATGTGTCTAATTTACTTTTCCCTTAAATAAATTGGACAATAAATATTAATCTATTATTTCATTCATAACTGAGTGAGTTGGAGTTGTAATAGAATTATAAGTGTAGTTAAATGAGTTAAGATCAGTTGTACTAGTTGTAACTAAACTTGCACTAGTGAGAGTTCAGTAAATCAGTGAACTCACATGCAACTGAAGATTCACCATGGTTAACTACATGCATGTCAGATCTAGTGGAGGCCTAGTTGAGATAACAGGTGAAAGGGACAGTTTGGCTATCAGTTGTGATTTGATCACACATGTAGTGGATATGATTATGAGAATGTGCAAACTAGGCAATTTGAATTCAACTGTGAGAATTCTAATTGCAGGGTTTGTGCAAGAGGAGGCAGGTTGTCTAGACATGGAGAATTGGCACATGTATTTGTTGATTTGTGTATGACAGTGTGATATGATTGTATTGTAATGAGATCTCTTGTATTAGAGTTTTGTACGAGATTGTTTCATGATCCATGATATACATAATATATGATAGTGGGGTTTTTAGCTTTACACTTTCTCGGTAAAACTTTTGTGTTATGTGTTCTTGATATTTTCCTTTGTGATCATGGTTTAATTTTCCACAAGAATAATAGTAGAAGTGATTATGTATTTAATAGTGGCATATAATTGTTAGATCAGGAGAATTGCAGGAAATAATTAATTTGTATTGAAATTTTTACATGGTATCAGAGCCACGAAAGTGAGGTGCAGAAATAATAGTATTTTCGAAGGTCTTGTCTCTAGAAGGGTGTGAACCTTAGTACTGAAAACTACGCACATTATAGGAGCAGAAATTCTCACACCCTACTCAAAGGAGAGGTGCGAACTTCATTGAGATTCTCGCAGGCTTCTTAAGGGAGAAGTGCGAACTTCCCTCACCCCACAGTGAAGTATAGTGCGAACTTCCCCAGAAGGTTCGCAGGCTATACACTAGCAGGGTGTGAACTTCCTCAGAGAGTTCACAGGATAGACACTGGTAGGGTGCGAATTTCCCTCAAGCTGCTCTCAGGTGGGGTGCGAACCTCCCAGGGAAGGAGAAATTGCAGCAGTTGAGTTTTTGTGGTTGGATAACATTTGAATTTGTAGGATTTTCTTGGTGCAACAGTTTATTCAAGATTAAAATGTCTTTCAATGGCTTGAGGTTGGAGTATGCACTCAAGGGAAGCTCAAACTACATTTCTTGGAAGGACAGGATGGAAGCAGTACTCGAAAACAATGGCTTAAAGGATTACATTGACAAAGATGTTCCTAAGCCGGATGTGACAGACACTGCAAATCTTGATGCATGGAAAACGAAAATGGCAAAGGCGAGGAGGATTCTGTTGGAGAGAATACGAGACCATATTGTCTCAAGTATCCATGGGAAAACCACACCACATGCAATGTGGAAGGTTTTGATGGATCTGTTCCAAAACAGTAGCGATCATAGGAAATTGGCACTCAAAGATAAACTCAGAAAGATCAAGATGGAGAAGGGCGACACCATTCCAAAATATCTCATGAAGTTTGTCCAATGTCAGGATGAGCTTGGAAGTGTGGGAATAACAGTCACTGCTGATGATTTGGTGAGCTTGGCACTCCTAAGACTTCCCAAGAGTTGTCACAGTTATCAAGACTCTGTCAATGGAAGGGGAAAATTGCCAGATTGGGAACGACTATGGTCGGATCTAGTGCAAGAGGAGTTCAGGCAGAACACCAGAGATGGATCTTCATCAAAGCGTGATGATGAAGAGGATTTTTCTTTGACTGTCAAGGCAAGGAAAGGGAAAGGGAAGAAATTCCATTCAAAATCCGAGTCTAAAGTCAAGAAGCTAGATTTGTCCAAAGTGAAGTGTTTTCATTGTCACGAACATGGACATCTCCCTACTAACTATTTGTAGAAGAGGAAGAACAAGACGGTTGTTGGAGCTGCAACTGGTGAGGCTCTTGTCTCACAATTTGAACTTGACTTTGCTTTGATCACATGCATGGCTTCAAGTGCATCAGGATCGGTGTGGTATTTGGATAGTGGCGCTTCCTTCCACATGATGGGAGATAAAGAGTCTTTCATTGACTTGGAGGAGAAAGATCTCAGAATGCATATAGAGATGGGAGACAATGGATGATACAATGCGACTGGTATTGGTACCATTACCTTTCAGAGGGAGTCAGATAAACCATTTCAATTGAAAAATTTTATGCATGTTCCAGGTCTGAAGAAAAACTTGGTCTNTGATAGGAAAGGCAGAAAAAGTGGTGAGCCGGGATGAGGGCGAATTATGGCATAGGTGATTGGGCCATCTTCATCATGGAGCCTTGAATATCATGAATCAAATATCTACTGGACTTCCAAGGGGAACACTTGATTAGTTAGATCAGTGCAAGGGGTGCACCTTGGGGAAGTATGTAAAGTCTGCCTTTCATGAAAAGGAGAACCGTGCTTCGGTGATCCTGGAGATAATTCACACAGATGTGTGTGGACCATTCTCGGTTGCTTCAACAAGAAAACATAGGTATTATGTTATTTTTGTTGATGACTTTTCTCATAAATGCTATATATTCTTCATGTAGAAGAAGGATCAAACATTCTCAAAGTTCCGTGAGTTTAAAGTATTGGTGGAGAAAGAGTCGGGGAAGCAAGTGAA
>JASDQU010030262.1:12041-22407 GCA_032191745.1 Picea mariana | reverse complement strand
TAAGCATGGAAAAATTAGCATGTTCACAAACGACATAAAATCTACATAAACGTATAAGGTTATAAAATATTAAAGGAGACAAAAGAAAAAAAATATTTAACTAACCTTCAAAGTCTAAAATCCTCTTGCACGCCTTGAACAATGATCACAAAACTAAGCTCTGTAGATCAAAGATCAGTTCAATCTCTTAATCAACAAGCAAAACTTCGCATAAAAATGAAGATTAGCATAGCTATAACACATAAAATATGTCACAACTATAACAAATTAGTCGAAATTCGGTTCGAATTAACTAATTTATAGATTTGTCATCATCGAAATTTCGACGACTATAACCCTAAATTAAGGTTGACCATTTCGAAGTCAATGACTGTTATGTTGACCTACAAACGGCTATATTAAAGTGTTAGAATTGGGCTTCGTACTTCTGACGACCTTAGAACACATCGAAAATCTAACGTTATCGGGACTAATTTAAAAAAAAAAACAGTAAAATTTTATTTATTTTTTAATTTTTTTCGACAAAAAAATTGATTTTATCACAATCGTCATAATAGTTAGTCGAATTTTTAGCCTATATGTAATAGTGGGTGCCCTTGAAATGCGCACATGAAATAATACCACTCAACTTTTAAGAAAATATCTTTAACTTCGGGTATGGCTTCGAACAATTCCAGGCCCTATGGCTAGGTTTTGTTCAATTTCCATCTTTCTCAAGGAAGAACCATGCTGGGTATAATATCTCTGATGGAGAAAATGCAATGATCATGGATTCCTTCACATCGAAACCGATTCCCATGTGCATTTAATCCTTCGTTCGGGTTGTAATGGTCATGATGGTCTGGGACAATTCTCACACTCATAACTGATACTGTGCTATGATGAAACCGAGTGTAATCCAGTGTCGGAGCGCTGGTCTATGATCGTGCACGTATGTAGGCGGATTTTAAATGGTTGAAAAATTCAAAATAACATATTAAATTATAAATTGATTTAAAAATTAGCGCACCAATCCTCGTTTGCAAGAATAGCCTCATTCCTGCAATCAACTCTGTTCTGCATACAAAACATTGTTATACCTGCCACAAGATGAACCTATGACAACTTTGATGACAAGCATTTCAAACCAAATTAATGACATGAAATTATCCCTCAAGAAAACCACAAGATGGTGCAAAAACAAAACGATAAAGAGAGGCAATGATAAAAATGAGTTATTCAGCAATGAGGGACCAACATTAACCAACATAAAATGAATGACCTTTGATCTAGGTATAGGGTAATGAGAAAGGAGTGGTTGGGATGTAGACTTAGGTCTCATCACCCTCATCAATCCATATGAATAGTAAATAATGTTGGTTACAATATGATACATGTATGGATTAGCACAATTAGCACATAATGAATGTTCAACCCATTCTGCATAACCCATAGAATACCTCAGACAACACATATAGTCAATACAAATTATCTTTTGCACAAATACACTATTAAAATATCACTATCTTTAATTCATCTCAAGTCACTAAATAGAATGAAGTAAAAGTGTATGGGTCATCTGATCAGGAAAACATTGAAAAGATAACAATTATTATTTCGGTTAGATCGCATATATGTTCATTTTTTTTTGGTTCTAAAAAACTCCAAATTCTTAATATTGAAATTTCCAACATGACATATATCTAGGTGTCAGTATATATCGTCTTGCACAATTTTGAAACTTTACAAATGCAACTACCATTACCCTCGATACAACATATTAGTTTTCAAAAGTCCAACATCTACAACATATGAGCATCATGACCAAGGATAACATGGTTGAATAAAGCCACAAATTAAGTGGTCTGTGATGAGATGAAGAGTTGTAGCAATAAATATTGTTGAATCCTAAAGGAATACACTTAAATTATCAACCAAAGGATCATATACTTGTGAAGTGCTACGAAAAATTTATGCAACCTTCAAAGTTAAAAGGAAATGTAATTGATTATGCATTACTTTCTTTTAAAGAGTGGAAACTACATGTGTTATATATGCATCTTTCTTTCTACAAGGGTTTTAGTGTTATGTGGCATAAGTAAAATAACTCACTCATAACTCAATGCTATGGAAAAGAAATCACTGTCTACCTTAACTTGAGATATAGATGAGTATATTTATACTAAAGAGGCCTTGAATTCCTCATAATTGTTTAGGAACCCCAAATCTTTGTACTAATAGACTTATCGCTAGAATCACTAACTTCCTTTACATTAGCTTGTTGAAGAATGAGATTATAGGGTACACAATCCTCCTCCGATGTTGGAATGGATGGTTTGCTGAAGATTTTTCAAGGCCACTCTTCATCTTGGTTAATTGTCTTGATGGGATTCTATGGAATGTTTGACCATTCCCATCATTATCCCAACCAAAAATTAGGAGTTCTTAACACCTTATCCATAAGAGCCATAAGGATTTCAGATAAAGAACACCTAGAACAAGAGAAAAATCACCTTCATAAAGTCTTCAAAAACATAGGTTACAAAGAAAAAGAGATTGGGAACGCAATAAAGAAAGCCCTAGAAAAAGAAAAAGAAAATAAGAAACCTCAACAGAGAAACAACCAAATCCTGAGCCCCACTGCCTACCTCCCTTACATCCAAGGAGTCAATGATAAAATTGCAAAAATCCTAAACAAGAAGGAGATTAAGACCTCATTCAGACCACTTGATACCATCAAACAAAAAATGAGATCGGTTAAAGACAAGCTTGACCAACATAATTGCAAAGGACTATACATAATAGAATGTTCATGTGGAAAATGCTACATTGGAGAAACATGCCGCTCTTTTAACACCAGGATTAAAGAGCATGGTGCTGACATCAAGAATGAACAAACTCGCACCTCAGCATTAGCCGAACACTCTCTCACAACTAAGCATCATATACGCCTAGAAGACACCAAAATCTTAGCAAAAGAAGACCATCTCCATAAAATATGAATTAGAGAAGCAATCGAAATCATCAAAAATCCCGATAACCTAAATAGAGACAATGGCCTAGAGATTAGTGAAAGTTGGATCCTGCTCATTCGGGAAAGAATATAGTATTATCCTTATCCTCAGGACTCTAGAACTTACACCTTTAGTAGATTCTAACCTTAACCTAACTTAATTATTAAAACTAACTTAACTATTATTAAAACGTATTGAATCCTAGGGTTGCACTTAGCACACATTTAGGTTTCACTTGAACCGACACTAACTAATCTTCTATCTTCTCCCCTACACTATCAAAAATAAAAATAAAAATTATTCTAACTTAATAACCTAAACCAACCTAATTTATACCAACATACATTATTATAATCCTCATGATATACATTAATAATAATTTTATTATTACCATTTTACAAATTAACCTAAAACTAGCATAATACTTTTATAATTATTAATATCATTTGGATATTTAAATTAAATTCCAAGACTAATTAATACCAACATATAATTTTTTACCACTAATACATCAATAATAATATTAATACTACTTTTTAAAAATTAACCCTAATTTAACCTATAAATTAGCATAAACATTAATAATAATATTATTATCACCATTTCACAAATTAACCCTAATTTATACCAACATACATTATTAAAATCCTTATAATATACATTAATAATAATATTATTATTACCATTTTACAAATTAACCCTAATTTAACCTTAAACTAGCATAATAATTTAATAATTATTAATATCATTTGGATAATTAAATTAAATCAATTCCAAGACTAACTTAATTAATACCATCATAGAATTTGTTGCCACTAATACATCAATAATAATATTAATACTACCTTTTTAAAAATTAACCCTGATTTAACCTATAATTAGCATAAACATTAATAATAATATTAATACCATTTGGCTTATTAAATAAAATAAAAAAACCACTTAATATATTAATAAACAAAATCTTTATTAAATACTTATTTTTAAAAATCTTTTCAAACCTAGGGTTTCACATAGCTGACTTTAGGTTTCCTACACTCCTCATTAATATTTATGAGGGTTCCTCTCTTGTTTTCCTTAGGCTTTTTTGTCCTGAAGATGGATCCTGTTGTGGATCCGAAACGTCAACAAGCAATTGAAAACACTATGGTTCTTCCGATAATTTATAAACAAAACTCTCACCACATAAATCTAAATGATCAGATTACATCCCTGTATGGAAGGGAGATTCTGGATGAAGTTTGTGAACTTGAAAAGCTCAGAGTTAAAATCAAGAGAAGAGCAACAAACTTAGATTTCCTGAAACAATGCAGAGATAACAACATCCTACCAAAATTCGCATGCATTCAACATAAGATAAAAAACAAATGGAACAAAACAACCTTCCACACATTAGGGAAATCCACAGTTAGAGGCGAAATTAGGAAGAATAGGTACACGCTCTACTTGTTGTCCAAAACCACGTTGAAACTCCATTTAAAACTCGCTCATGCCATAGATCCTCAATTGTGGAAAACAGTAGATGCGTTGGCAGCCTTGAAGGCTGAAAACGTGAACAGAACAGCTCGCACCAGGCAAGATTCGAAGCTTAAACGACTACTTGGCATAAAAGAAAACGCTAACAATAGCAATGGCGCGAAGAAGGTCGTGAACATCTCCTCACACAAACTGAACCATTCTGAGTTGAGCGTTTTGGAAAAAGGTTTGAATTTCGCAGTCTCTCCCTCCTCCATCCCGATTGATAACCTTATTTGTTGCATTGAAGATAGCATTAAAACCCTAGAAGATGAAGATAAGAACCTGATTAGACAAGACTGTGCAGTTATCCTCCGCAATTCTAAACCTCCAAGAAGCAACATTAGAAGAGAAAAACGAATAGCAATAAATAACCTCTGAAATAACACAGACTTAGTTATTCTCAGAGTCGATAAGGGTGGCGCCACGGTTATCATGAATCAATAAGATTACATCACAAAAATGAACGAACACCTATCGTGTGGTAGTTGCAGTAAGATTCTGAACAACCCCATTAAAAAGATCATAAGAGAAGTAAAGAAAGCCATCAACAAGTCCAACTTAGACGAGAGGATGAAAAAGAGATTGCTTCCCACCAATGAGATCACCCCGAGAATTTATGGCCTACCGAAAATCCACAAGGAATTCCTCTCAGACCTATAGTCAATGCGATAGGATCACCCACCTATGAGATTGCCAAATATGTTGCTAAAATTCTAGGCCCCTTAGTATGTCACACTGACTCCCTCATAAAAGACTCAAATGACTTCATTAATACTATTAAAAATGAGAAAATGAAGCCGAATGACACCCTCATAATCTTTGATGTTGTCTCTCTATTTACTAAGATCCCTCTTAATGATGCCATCCTACTTGCCAAAGAGGTAGTTGATCCAGCAACAGCGAAACTATCTGAGGTATGCCTTCGCTCCATATTCTTTAGCTATCGAGGTGAATTCTATGAACAAACTAGTGGCGTAGCTATGGGCTCTCCGCTTTCCCCCATCATTGCCAACCTTTACATGGAAAGCTTTGAGAAGAAATCCATAGATTCCTATCCCCTAAATCCATTGAGATGGAAACGTTACATTGATGATACTAATTTACTTTGGCCCCATGGGGAAGAAGAGCTAAATAAATTCTTCCAACACATCAATAATATGTCCGAAGACATTAAATTCACAATGGAACGTGAAGAAAATGGCAGCATCCCTTTCCTAGACATACTGATCAACAGAAAAGAAGACAGAAAACTAGGACATTCAATTTATAGAAAAAAGACCCACACCGAAAACTACCTTCACGCCAATTCCCATCATCACCCCAACCAAAAATTAGGAGTTATTAACACCTTATCCATAAGAGCCATAAGGATTTCAGATAAAGAACACCTAGACCAAGAGAAAAATCACCTTCACAAAGTCTTCAAAAACATAGGTTACAAAGAAAAAGAGATTGAGAACGCAATAAACAAAGCCCTAGAAAAAGAAAAAGAAAATAACAGACCTCAACAGAAAAACAACCAAACCCCGAGCCCCACTGCCTACCTCCCTTACATTCAAGGAGTCGCTGATAAAATTGCAAAAATCCTAAACAAGAAGGAGATTAAGACCTCATTCAGACCACTTGATACCATCAAACAGAAAATGAGATCCGTTAAAGACAAGCTTGACCAACATAATTGCAAAGGAGTATACAGAATAGAATGTTCATGTGGCAAATGCTACATTGGAGAAACATGCCGCTCTTTTAACACCAGGATTAAAGAGCATGGTGTTGACATCAAGAATGAACGAACTCGCACCTCAGCATTAGCCGAACACTCTCTCACAACTAAGCATCATATACGCCTAGAAGACACCAAAATCTTAGCAAAAGAAGACCATCTCCTTAAAAGACGAATTAGAGAAGCAATCGAAATCATCAAAAATCCCGATAACCTAAATAGAGACAATGGCCTGGAGATTAGTGAAAGTTGGATCCCGCTCATTCGAGAAAGAAGATAGTATTAGCCTTATCCTCAGGACTCTAGAACTTACACCTTTACTAGATTCTAACCTTAACCTAACTTAATTATTAAAACCTAACTTAATTATTAAAACTAACCTAACTATTATTAAAACGTATTGAATCCTAGGGTTGCACTTAGCACACATTTAGGTTTCACTTGAACCGACACTGACTAATCTTCTATCTTCTCCCCTACACTATCAAAAATAAAAATAAAAATTATTCTAACTTAATAACCTAAACCAACCTAATGTATACCAACATACATTATTATAATCCTCATTATATACATTAATAATAATATTATTATTACCATTTTACAAATTAACCCTAAAACTAGCATAATACTTTAATAATTATTAATATCATTTGGATATTTAAATTAAATTCCAAGACTAATTAATACCAACATATAATTTGTTACCACTAATACATCAATAATAATATTAATACTACTTTTTAAAAATTAACCCTAATTTAACCTATAAATTAGTATAAACATTAATAATAATATTATTATCACCATTTCATAAATTAACCCTAATTTATACCAACATACAATATTAAAATCCTTATAATATACATTAATAATAATATTATTATTACCATTTTACAAATTAACCCTAATTTAACCTTAAACTAGCATAATACTTAATAATTATTAATATCATTTGGATAATTAAATTAAATCAATTCCAAGACTAACTTAATTAATACCAACATAGAATTTGTTACCACTAATACATCAATAATAATATTAATACTACCTTTTTTAAAATTAACCCTAATTTAACGTATAATTAGCATAAACATTAATAATAATATTAATACCATTTGGCTTATTAAATTAAATCAAAAAACCACTTAATATATTAATAAACAAAATCTTTATTAAATACTTATTTTTAAAAATATTTTCAAACCTAGGGTTTCACATAGCCGACTTTAGCTTTCCTACACTCCTCATTAATATTTATTAGGGTTCCTCTCTTGTTTTTCCTTAGGCTTTTTTGTCCCGGAGATGGATCCTGTTGTGGATCCGAAACGTTGACAAGCAATTGAAAACACTGTGGTTCTTCTGATAATTTCTAAACATTCCCCATCTTATTGGGCTCAATAGTTATGGAATGTGTGCTTTTGTAGATCCTTTTGTCTTCATGTTTGGGCTATAGGGACAAACCAACCTTGCGTGACCTATTATTCTACTAACTGTAGTGTTGGCTTCCTTCTTTAGTTGATGAGCATGTATGAGATACATAATAGAAAGGATGTTGTCACCCATTAACCTTTCTCTTTGATGTAGCTAGGAAAGATGTTAGTGGTGGGCACCAAATGTCGATGAAAACAACCTTTCTACAATGGTAGTGATCAAGCCTGTGAAAATTAAAACGCATTATCAAACACATCACTATCCCCTACTCATCAACATGAATGAAAACTCAAGCATATTCATATAGAAACTCATAAAATACCACAAAAATTGACCATTGTAAGTAATTATGTAAGGTAGCTAGAGAGGTAGTGAGGGGGCCTAGAGGGCCCATAGTGATAATAGTGGGGGCCATTCAATGTAAGGTGGACTAGGTTCACTATATTATTAAATAAGGCCCACTATGGTAGTTAGATATAATAAAGGAGTAGTTAGATATAATAAATGTAAAAGGACTTCTTAGAAGGTTTTACTTCTAGAAGATTCCTCCTCTAGAATGTTCTTAGGTGATGGTAGCACGATATAAATGGATTCAAGCAATGTAATAGGATATGAAGAGAATTATTGTATTTGGAGCTGAAGCTCATTAGGAGGATGCCCCCTCGAAGAGACAAGTGAACATGAGAGGATCCCTTCCATAATAGGATCCATTGTATGGTGTTGCCCTACCTCAAGGGTTTGATAGTAATAAAGGAGATTTTGCATATTTTTCTTATATATCTGTTGCAGTGTTTTTGTATTCAGGTATTTGGACCTTAACAAGTGGTATCAGAGCACTTTCCTTGGCAGACATTGTGGGAAAATATTTTTTATTTTTGCAGATTTTTTTTTCGGGAAAGAAAAAAGAGGGCCGCGACATTACAGACATTTTTGGTATATTTTTGTCCAACATTTGCAAAAACATATTGTATAATATAAGTTCCTCTCAGAAAAACACCCAATTTAAAAAAAAAAATCGTCTGAAATGGAGTCCACGAAGTCAAGATATTGAAGTTTTAAAATCTGCATTTTTTTAGGGTTTTTTCCACGGACGGTGATGCGATTTTTTATTTATTTATTTAGCAGCTGGAGGCCAAATTTTTCAAAACAAATTACAGATCTGGGTTCCTCTCACAATTTCACCCAATTTCAAAAACAAAATCAGCTGAAACGTTGTCCGAGAAGTGAAGTTATGAGCATTTTAAATTCAACAGATTTTTAAGGTTTTTCCAGAAAAAAAAACGCGATTTTTTGTTGTAACTTATTGTTCTATTTTTTGGGTTTTTTCATGATGGTTGCGGGACCGAAGAGTTTATAGAGTGTTAAGATGGCTATTTCATCTCAAACCCTCAAAGAAATTCTACAGATTACTGAAGCATTCAAATCTAAGTTGAATGACAGATTGGATGGCTTTGTAGATGGCCTCAATGATAGTTTTCGTAGTATTCAAGATTCATTGGATAGAATGCAGGGGAGATTTCTTATGGCAGACCTCAGGGATTAATATAATCAAGAAATATATGCTTGGTATGATTTTGAGGCCGATTGCGATGATTGGTATATGGATAGTTGTCATTTCTGGGATGACAACCACTTTCATCTTTTATTTGATGACTCTACTCCACCTTCTGTAGAGCACATCAATGTGACACATCAGGAGCTAGTTATCATTATCAGTGTCCAGCCTGCATTATTCCTTTCAGATTCAACTTTGACCCTTTCCCACTATGTGGATGGATATTCTTATTTGGATCCACATGATAGGTGTCAGTATTAGAAGGATCATTTTCAGTTGGTTATTGCGTGCTAATATCTTTCATGTGGAGCTCACATGAGAAATTGGACATGGGACTCTGGTTTACAATGGTGGTTAGACTACTTCAGCATGGTGGCTTCCATTTCTCAATGGGACCCTATTTCTCTATTCTACTTCAGCACTATGGTCCACACTTATCCATGGGAACCTGATTCTCTAGTATATTTCAGCACTGTGGTCCACACTTATCCATGGGACCCTCGTATATGATTGTACATCAAGCGTTGAGGACAAATATTTCATAAGGGGGATGGAATGTAAGGTAGCTAGAGAGGTAGTGGGGGGGCCTAGAGGGCCCATAGTGATAATAGTGGAGGTCATTCAATGTAAGGTGGACTATGTCCACTATATTATTAAATAAGGCCCACTATGGTAGTTAGATATAATAAAGGGGTAGTTAGATATAATAAATGTAAGAGGACTTCTTAGAAGGTTTTACTTCTAGAAGATTCCTCCTCTATAATGTTCTTAGGTGATGGTAGCACTATATAAATGGGTTCAAGCAATGTAATAGGATATGAAGAGAATTATTGTATTTGGAGCTAAAGCTCGTTAGGAGGATGCCCCCTCGAAGAGGAAAGTGAATAGGAGAGGATCCCTTCCATAATAGGATCCATTGTATGGTGTTGCCCTACCTCAAGGGTTTGATAGTAATAAAGGAGATGTTGCATATTGTTCTTGTATATCTGTTGTGGTGCTTTTGTAGTCAGTATTTGGTTCTTAAAAAATTAAATGAAAAATCATTAATGGCTACAAAAATTTTCAATGTAGTAATTATCAAGTTCAATAATGGGTAAAACTCAAGATTCTAGAGAGGTAAATTCCTATATATGATGAAAAAGA
>JASDQU010030262.1:0-10085 GCA_032191745.1 Picea mariana | reverse complement strand
GTGGGGGGGCCTAGAGGGCCCATAGTGATAATAGTGGAGGTCATTCAATGTAAGGTGGACTATGTCCACTATATTATTAAATAAGGCCCACTATGGTAGTTAGATATAATAAAGGGGTAGTTAGATATAATAAATGTAAGAGGACTTCTTAGAAGGTTTTACTTCTAGAAGATTCCTCCTCTATAATGTTCTTAGGTGATGGTAGCACTATATAAATGGGTTCAAGCAATGTAATAGGATATGAAGAGAATTATTGTATTTGGAGCTAAAGCTCGTTAGGAGGATGCCCCCTCGAAGAGGAAAGTGAATAGGAGAGGATCCCTTCCATAATAGGATCCATTGTATGGTGTTGCCCTACCTCAAGGGTTTGATAGTAATAAAGGAGATGTTGCATATTGTTCTTGTATATCTGTTGTGGTGCTTTTGTAGTCAGTATTTGGTTCTTAAAAAATTAAATGAAAAATCATTAATGGCTACAAAAATTTTCAATGTAGTAATTATCAAGTTCAATAATGGGTAAAACTCAAGATTCTAGAGAGGTAAATTCCTATATATGATGAAAAAGATGGGCCAGTTTAGGAGCCCATAATTACCCCCCAACTTTGATATTTGCATGTCCTCATGAAAAACGGAAAAAAGAAAAAAGGAAGGCAATGTTGTTGAGGAATAATCATGTATGTATCTCCTACTACCAACTACTTCTCTCACTAGCTTATTTATCTCCTTATGTCCTTCCTTATATTTCTCCATCTTCATTTCTTGTTGATGTTGTTGTTGATTCCCCTTCTACTGCTGTTGTTGATTCCGGGAAGAGTTGTGTAGTGCTTATCACTCTAGTCGAGAAGAGTACCATATATCCTTATTAAGCTATATATGCTTATGTAGTCTACTATGTTACAAGCATTCACCTCTAATATCGTAGGCCATGGGATAAGTTGCAACTTCCTTTGGATAGTAACCTGAAAACTTAATAATTTTTTTCCATTTTGTATTTTCAACCTAAATATCAAGCTCTCTTGAACACTTGAAATATGGGATGGGGTGTAGTAAGAGGGAGAACCTAAAATTCAATCCAATCCTATTGAAGGTGATCCTCTTGAGGCCCTCAATATAAAATCCATCCCTGTAGAGAGTTGTCCCTAGCCCTAGCAATGAGTGTTGCTCTCTTTTTTACAACTCCCCTATTAGTGCTTACTAGCTTATGCCTACTCTCCTAAACACTTCATTTCTATAGGTGCTAAAGAGTCTTCTACAAAGTGAAACAACCTCCAATTTCCTTCTTTCCAACACTAGGAAGGCCACTGAATCCACTGTTGGCTACATATTATTCTTCCAAACCTCACTTGGTTTGACACCTTGTCCTTTCACCCTTAACTCTACTATCATCTCCTACAACTGTGAACATGGTGGTTTCATTATATAGCCTAGACATGAATTCCTTGAGATTCATATCCCCAACATAGGGGTTTGGTGACCTCTTAACTTCTACTGAAGCACATGATTGTGCAAGTAGAGTTCACATGGGAGGTTTCTTGTTTCTAGGTTGAGGTCAAAATTGATCTGGATTATTTTCGGTACGAAGTGAGAGCAGAGATATAATAAATAAATGTACAGAGATATCTCACATATCCAATAATATAACATAAATGTATTAGAGATGCAACCATAAACACAAAGATACAATAATACACAATTTTCTATTAATGAGCGAAAATGTACAAAGAATGTAAAAATATAGAGTGAAAGACTCGCTAGAATGGTGGCAACTTATCTTTGAGAAGAGATGTGTCTGCTACTCGCATTCACAAGAAGATGATTTTACAATGAGGCTCCAAAGGCATTTTTATCATAAATAAAATTCAAAACCATAACCCCGGAAGATGAAAATCCAACAGTTTTGTGGACCCCGTTTTGGGTAGTTTGGTGTATCAACTTCCCGGGGCGTAACTTTGGAATACGATCTCCATTTTGGGCGCACGATAGCTCGTTGGAAAGGTATCGTCGAGGAGATTCATTTTGGGAGCTCAATCAAAGACTTTGGCTATCATTGAAAAGATCGATCTCGAAAAACCTTCATTTAGGCCCTCAAAATGGCCCCAGAAGTTAAAAACTGCTAAAAATAGTAAATTACCAAAATTGCTAGAAATTTGTTTTGAGCCAGTAGGAAAAGGTGGGTGGCCACTGGTATCCATCTGGATTAATCCTCCCTCCTTAGGAAGAAATGGTATCCATTGCGTTGAGTTCCCAGGGGAGAGGGAAAAGTGTTTGTTGAATCTGCATCTTGACGAGTTGCTTGCCCTGTTGGAGAAGTTGCGTTGCTTAGCTTGTTGAAGGTTGTCATGAACCTATGGGTGTAAGGGTTGGACCTTTTTAACCAGTCTGGATACATGAGATGCATGTGTGCAGAAGGAATATTTACACGTTTCTACAATCTTGTTGACTTGCTTCTGTTGGATAGAAGGTGTCTGGACTGAGGCTGCAATGGTGTTCTTCTGTTCACGCTTTGAACAGACTGTGAAGAAGCTAAATTTTGTAGTATGAGATACTACCTTGTGGCATTGTTTAGGTGGGACAGTAGTTGGAACTACCTCTAGTATCATGTAGAGATGACCCCCTAGAGTAACAATGACAGTACGAGGTTGAGACTCATAGATAGCATGGCGCTTCCACATATATAGCTGGCCCAAGAGAACATCACAAACATCTAGCAGGTAAACATCACATAATACCTCATCCTTGAAGGGCTAGATTCTGTATGACAATAGGCACTGCTGGCTGACACAAAGATCTCGTCCCTGGAAAAGCCACCCGATGTTGTATGGTTGCGGGTGTGGTGTTGTTGACGATCCCAACTGTTTGACGACCTCTGTTGAGATGAGGTTCTTCTGGTTTCCACTATCAACAATCAAATGCAGTGGGGTATCCTTCACCCACATATGTGAATGAAAACGACGCTCCCCCTCTTCAGGCTCTGTTGGTTCTTCTGGTTGAATTGTTGTGGTCACGACAATAGCAGTGGGGTCTGTGTCGATGATCTGTTTTCTATCAATATTTTCTGAATTGGATTATGAATTAGGTTTTGGCTCCTTGTCTTTGATCTCGGACACCAATGACTGTTTTGAGCGATATTCATCAGTGTTGTGCCACGAGATTTTGTGGAAATCACACCATTTTCCAGTGTCCTTCTTCATCTTTCCGTGACCTTTCTTTTCTTGTGGCTTGGACTGGTTTTCGGGAGACTGTTTGTTAGGGTTGTCTTTATCATCTTTGGTTTTTGCGGATTTTCAAACCCGAACTCACATTTGTTCTGGTGCTTAAATTTCTACTCGATTTTAACAACATATTGATAAGCAACACTGAGTGATGAGATGTCCAGAAAATCCATTTCAGTTTGGACGTGTTTGTGTAGAGCCCCACGGTATTTCAGAACCAAATTTCGTTCAAAGTCTTTGATACCCAGTTTAGTGTGCAAGGTATGGAAGGTATTGGTGAACTCCGGAACTCCTTGGCCCCTCTCTTGCCGCAGTGTGGTCCATCTCATGTACTGGTCATCATAGTTGCCAATAGGCTAATACAGTTCCTTTACCGCATCCACAAAAAAAATCCCAAGTGGGCTCAACCCCATATATTCCAGACTCCTCTGTGGAAATTTTCTCCCAGTAAGTTTCCCACCAATGTTTGACATGGGGGAGATCCTCAAGGAGTGCGAAGGTGATCTTTTTCCTGTCGGAAAAATTATGAAAAGAGAAATAACCTTCTAGCAGATTTAACCATTTTTCAAGGGCATCTTCATCTATTTGTCCTTCAAATATGGGAATATCAAAATTAACTTGTATCTTGAAGGGAGAAGTGCATCCAAAGTTCCCACTTGATGAATACACTCATGTTGTTATCGACAGGCGTTGAAGGATGTGGGAAAAATTCTCCATCATTTCGTCCCTCTGTCGCGTGAGAGCTTGCTCAAGCAACAAATTAATAGAATCATCTGCTCTGTCATTTTTATTTCCTTCCACCATGGAGGTTTTCTTGTGCGTGTGAGAGCGATTTTACTGAAGAGAGACAAGCTCAAGACCCAACTTTCTATACTCAAACCTTGTCGGGGACATGCATTGAAAAATGATCAAGAGCATCCTTCCCTGATACCACTGATCCAGATTATTTTCGACATGAAATGAGAGCGGAGATATAATAAAGAAATGTGCAGAGATATCTCAGATATCCAATAATATAACAGAAATGTATCGGAGATGCAACCATAAACACAAAGATACAGTAATACACAATTTTCTATTAATGAGCGAAAATGTACAAAGACTATAAAAATACAAAGTGAAAGACTCGCTAGAATCGTGACAGTGTATCTCTGAGAAGAGATGTGTTCACGACTCGCATTCACAAGAAGATGATTTTACAATGAGGCTCCAAATGCATTTTTATCATAAATAAAATCCAAAACCCTAACCCTGGAAGATGAAAAGCCAACAGTTTTGTGGACCCCGTTTTGGGTAGTTTGGTGTATCAACTTCCTGGGGGCGTAACTTTGGCATATGATCTTCGTTTGGGGTACATGATAGCTCGTTGGAAAGGTAACTTCGAGGAGATTCATTTTGGGGGCTCAGTTAGAGCCTTTGGTTACCATTTAGAAGCTCTGTCCTGAAAAACCTTCATTTAGGCCCTCAAAATGGCCCCAGAAGTTAAAAACTGCTAAAAATAGTAAATTACCAAAATTGCCAGAAAACTATTTTGAGCTAGTTGGAAAAGGTGGGTGGCCACCAATATCCACCTGGATCAAAATACAGTTCATATAGTTTTTAATAATGTTAGAAATGTGTCTTTGTCTAAGAGACACAACACTCAATATGGGGCTTATGCCATTTCTCCTTCAGGTATAAAGCATAGACCTTAGAAGGTGGTCTACATGCTAACATTTCATCAATACGCTCAACCATCTCTTCACTTATAGTTATTAATATCACTATTTCCTCAACTTTTTCTATAGTTTCTTCTATTTGTTTCAATAGATCAATTTTTAACTTGGAATTTTCATTTCTGAGGGATTCTAAATTCTTAGCGTACTTGATAAAGGTTAAAGAAAATAATTATTCTAAACGGGAAATTACCTGCTAAATTTAAAGAAAAAAAATGATGGCCTCCCCTCTTGACTCAAATTCACACTTTCACTTCGCTTCTTCACCTCAACAATCTACAATCGTCTCATCAAATCTTCAACCAAATTTGTGGCCATAATAGGCTTCAAAATCCTTTTTTGTAGCCTACTTGAACACGATATCTTCATTCTCACAGGAACACATTCGACAACATGGATGTTGATGTCTTCTTTCTCTTCAATGATTGGAGCCCATAATGAATTGGCAGGCACCTAATGTTGTGGAGTATCGAGGATAGGTATTGGTTCCTCAACTTGTGTTGACGATCATTCTCCTACATCCCTAGTAATATTCAACTTTGGTTCTTGAGGAGGTCGAGGGAATATCCCTCTACTCCTCCTTTTCACTATGATACTACTAGGCTTTCCCACTTCTGTAGCGATTGACATTAGGTTTGTAGCACATGGAGGTTGTTTAACAACTGATATCGATGCTATAGTTTCTTCGACTAGGATGCGAATGAACGGATCCCATGTGAAATTCAATCATATTCTCCACAAGGCATCTTCATTCAATAGCTTGATTAACCCATGATGTGCTATAGCTACTTTCCTTCCTTATTGAACTTATGTATCTATCTTCTTAAGTGATTTCACTAGGAAATATGGAATGTTAACAAAAAATTTATTCCTCAGATGCTCCAAAATATTGAAATGATAGGCTAGCATGATGTTGTGCCTATCTTTATGGATGATGTATCTCATAATGTGAAAGAGCTACATAGTCCCAAGGATTCGATAGCATCTATGTCTTCACCCTGTTTCTTGTATCTATAATTGTTTCACTAGCATGCAAGAACCTCCACATTTTAACATTTATGTCCTTGATTAAGTTTAGATATGAACCTGTACAAAATGGACCTTGATTACCATAACAAAACCTAAAATTGCAATTACAATTGTGAGAGTTGTGTCTCTATTCATTCATTTATACACATAATCAAATCCTAATTACAATTGTGAGAGTTGTGGCTCTATTCATTCATTTATACACATAATCAAATTCTAATTACAATTGTGAGAGTTATGGCTCTATTCATTCATTTATACACAATCAAATCCTTACTTCTATGTATCTCAAGTGATCATTCCCTTTTTCTCGATTATATGCATTTTTTTTTATCATACTCTTTCAAATTCTTCTTTCTACTTCTAGAAACACTAACATATTTTGGACAATATAATCTAGGTGGATATCGACGACCATCCACTGCTTCCACTGAATCAACACGATCGTTGATTAGTTTTTTATTGTTCGTAGTTTATGAGCTTGTGGTTTTGGTAAACCATGGTATACACCCATGATATTTGCAAGGTGGAGAAAAATAAAATAATAATAAAGTGGTGAAAATATATTTGCATGGTCATTAATTGTTTTTTTCCATTAGTGGTGGTTTATGAGCCCATAGTTTTTTAACCCATGATATTCACCCATGGTATTTGTAAGGTGGGATAAGGAAAATAAAATAAATAATAAAATGATGAAAATATATGACTCTTACGTGAAAAGGAACATGTAAGTAATATATATGTGGCCCCTCTCATTTGTAAAATATCATCTCATTTTTCCTTCATGATGTAGAGATAAAATATTTGAGCATTGTGAACTTAATAGGAGTGTCCACTTCAGGCTAGCAGACCTTTTGGAAATTCACCTCCAACAATTAGGGTTTTGGACCTTAAGAGTTCTTTCTTATGTTTAAAGGCTTCCCTTTTGGCCTCTTGTAATAGCTTCTTGGTGAATGAGCGTCGTCGACATCTCTCCCTGTCAAAGATAAGCTACCACCATTATAATCTAGTGTTTGTTCTACAATATTCAACTTTTTAATTAAGAGTTGGGTTCTTACTATATTATTGTTCTCTCTGCTATATTTATATGTATATGTGCCACATTTTCTTGCCTACCTTTCATTTTGTTCCTTATGCAGTTTGGATAAGTGGTATTAGATCAATCTGGTCCTTGTTATTTCTCAATGCATGTCCCCAACAAGGTCAGGGTATAGAGAGTTGGGTCTCGAGCTAGTTTCTCTTGGGTACGACCACTCTCGCTAGCCCAAGAAACATCCCATGGCATAAGAAAATAGAGATGATGGAGCAAGAGTTCTTTTCAAGATGTTGCTCGAGGAATCCCTTTAATGACAGATGAATGAGATGATGGACAACTTCTCTTAGATCCTTCAATGACTACCGATGACAGTTGAGGCAACTTCGAAAAGAAACCATTTCGAAGGTGTGACACCATTAAAGGTACACGCTAATTTTAATATCCCATTATTTTAAGGCTAGATAGATGCAAATTCTCTAGATAAATGGTTGAATCGTCTAGAAGGTTATTACTCTGTCCAAAACAAATTCGATGGTGAAAAGATCACCTTCACGCTCCTTAAAGCCCTTCCCCATGTCAAAGCTTGGTGGGAAGGTTACTGGGAGATACAAACCACAGATGAATCTACACCATTCAGGAGAGAACCCACCTAGGCGGCCTTTGTGGATGCCCTCAAGGAGGAGTTCTACCCTGTTGGAAGCTATGTTGACTAGTATACAAGATGGATGCCTTTGCTTCAGGAGAGAGACCAGACAGTGCCAGAGTATACCAACATATTCCATACCCTGTGATCAAAGCTGGGTATTCAATATTCCGAGAGACACTTGGTTATGAAGTGCCATAATCTCCTACATAGGTACATCCAAATAAATATGGATTTCTTGGACATCTCCTCACTGTCGTTATGCTATCAAAATCAAGAAGAAATTCAAGTAAAGGAATAAGTAGGAGTTCGGGTCTGCAAATATGCCACAACAAAAGTATGGTAAAGGAAGTCCTAACTCACAAAACAAAGAACATAGCAAGGAGAGTCAATATCAATAAAATCAGTCTAAGTCGTAGACAAATAAGGGTCATGGTAAGTCAAAGAAGGACACCAAAAAGTGGTGTGAGTTCCACAAAATTCCCTCGCACAACACCAATGAATGTTGCTTGAAACAATAGTTGTTGGACGAGATCAAATAAAAAGAATAATACCTTGGCTCAAATTCTGATTTGAAGCACAATAAATGGAAACAAATCATCGATGTGAAACTCAATGCGACCATCATGACCACAAAAATCCAACTAGAAGAACCAAATGATCCTTAGGAGGGGGATCACCTCTTCCACTCAAATATGTGGATGAAGGGGACCCCATTGCATTTGATTGTTGACATTGGTAATCATAAGAACCTAATCTCATTCGAGGTCATCAAAAGAATGAAGTTGTTGACAATGCCACACCCCCAATCRTACACAATCRRATGGTTGAGCYAGRGACAAGACATTCACATCAACCAACAATGTTGCCTATCTTATGACATCAATCCCTTCAAAGATAAGGTATCGTGTGATGTTTCTCCACTTGAAGTCTGTGATGTTCTTTTAGGACWACCATATATGTGGAAACATCACATTTTTTATCAGTCTTGGCCCTGTAGTGTCATTGTTACTTTGGGGGGTCAACTCTACAACATGCCATAGGTAGTTCTGACTACTTTCATTTCATTGATCTCAAAAAAATAGTGCCACAAACTAATATATTAGACCATAAAGTTTGTCCTCTTCATGATCTGATCAAAAGGTGAATGGAAGTGCACTGTGACCACCACAACCTTGGCCCAAGACCTTTCTACACAACAAAATAAGGTCGACAAGATTGTAGAGGAGGGAAAAGATATTTTTTCTTTACTTACGAGGGTGCCTTTGAATTGCCAAGACAAGCATTCCATTGACTTGGTACCCGATTCTCCCTTACCCAATGGTCCAATATACGGATGCTCCCTTCCAAAGAAAGAGAAAACAAAGTGTCAAATTCATGAGCTCATCCAAAAGGGCCACATTCAACTGAGCTCCTCACCTTATGGAAGCCCAATTGTGTTGGTGTAGAAGAAGGTTCCATATATTCAACATAACTACAATCGATCCCTTCTTAGCTATATTGGTCACATCCCCTTTCATGTGTGCTTGGGGTTCCAACCATTAGCCCTATTGGTGTAGCTCTTCCTACTACATCTTCACTGACCGAGTCCTTCCACACTCAGAATGAGGTATATTGAGAAGCCAAATTTGTTGAATGGATACAAAACCTCCAATTACAGGTTCATGACACCAAGAAAAGAAGTGACACAACCAACATCAGGTTCCACACAAGTTTTAGGTTGGTGATAAGGTGTGGTTGCACTTGCAAAAAGAGCACCTCACAAGCTCTCACAAGAAGCTAAKACCACTWTGATATGGGCCTTACACCATCACAAAGGATGTGGRTSAAAATGATTTTGAATTGAGTATTCCTCCTTTCCTTGGCTTGCACCCAATATTTAATGTGGAGCTTCTCCAACCATATTACCCACCTTTGTTGGACACCTTGGAGGTGGTTGAGAATTTGGACCCTACCAAACTTAATCTTGATTGCATTGAGCAAGCTACAATGGATTGGATCATGGGGACCCATATGAAAGATACCCACCAAAAGAGGATACAACTCTATCAGGTTGTCAAAGTAGGACAACTTATTTAGTAAGGAAAGCGGCTCACCATGATTAAAATTCAACAAAATTTTCCCCATATCCTACAAGAACTTGACGCAATGGGGACCATTTCATCCTAAGGAGGGAGGACTGATCAAGGTGGATATAATTTTCCATCCACCTCTTCCACTAAATCAACATGGTCATTAATTGGTTTTTTACCATTGGTAGTTTACGAACTCATGGTTTTGGTAAACCATGGTATACACTCATGGTATTGCAAGGTGGAGAAAAATAAAACAAATGATAATAATAAAGTGGTGAAAAGATATATGCATGGTCATTAATTTTTTTTTTACCATTGGTGGTTTATGAGCCCGTGGTTTTTGTAACCTGTGGTATTTTTAAGGTGGGATAAAGA
>JASDQU010030260.1:25987-37537 GCA_032191745.1 Picea mariana | reverse complement strand
TTACAAATTATTTACACAAAAATTTGTAAATTTTATAATGAAAAGTGAATCAATATTATGATGGAAGTTCCTGGCTTCGACTTGTTATATACTAGTAGGCCTTCTTGCTATACTCTCTTCATTTGAGCTTTCAAACTCCATGTATTCACAAACATTAGCACATGGAATTTGGAGAGGCCTTCTTGCTATACTCTCTTCATTTGAGCTTTCAAACTCCATGTATTCACAAACATTAGCACATGGAATTTGGAGATGGTTAGTTTTAGACTTCTTAAATTTTGATGGCTCCCCTTCTTTTTGTTAACATCCCATTTTTTATGACTGATAAGTTTTAAAAAAATGTACTATTAATTTATTTTAATAATTTTGATATTAAATGGATATTTTTCACAAAATCCATGTTACATAGTGTAAACTACAATTTAGTTTTATAATATCTCAATAATGTTCACATTGTGGTGATTTTTATTAAAGAAAGGTCTTGTTTAACTATTCTATGAAATGTTTTTTCTTGTTAGAATTTAGCCATATAAATTTGCACTGAACTATTATTTTTTGTTGTTTAAAATCCATTTCTAAATGGATTCTGCATGTTGAAAAACCCTTGGAGCACTCAGATTATACATAAATAATCATTCAAATATAGGTATCTAACTATTTCTGATCTGATTTTTGACAAATATCTTCGGAAAATATGCTAAAAAGAATCATTTCTTAAAACATTTAAACTAAAATTTAAATAAACAACTTCTTACAAGATACTTTGAAGGTGACATCCTTACTTAAAACTACAACTTAGTCATCAGAATTGGAACATTAAACAATTGACTAAAACACACACTTTTACAAGGATTGACATGAACAAAGTTCAAGACTTTGACTCACTCAATCAAAACCTAAAACAAGCCACATTAAAGGAAAACAAAAAGAAAATATATTTAAAAAAAATAAAAAATTAATAAACCCTTTTCTGAATAGTGTCCAAACTCACTCAATCAAAACCTAAGACAAGCCACATTAGATGATTGTGAAATAAAAACAAAAGAAAATGTATTAAAAAGAAAAAGATAAATTTTTATAGACCCTTTTTCTTTTAAAAGACAAAAATAAAAACAAAAAGAAAATGTATTAAAAAGTAAAAGATAAATTTTTATAGACCCTTTTTCTTATAAAAGACAAAAGGAAAACAAAACGGGGGCCTTTTCTTATAAAAGACAAGGAAAAGAAACTAAAGGAAAACAAAACGGGGGCCTTTTCTTATAAAAGACAAGGAAAAGAAACTAAAGGAAAACAAAACGGGGGAAGCTGAAGGGTCGGGGACGCTTGGCCTTCCTCCTATCTCCTCTACCTCCTATATGTTAGTTCTTGGAGATGGAGAAATTGTTCTTTGGCGAGGAGGAGGAGTATGCTACCCAGACTTCACTAAGAAGCATCAAGTTGAATTAGAGAGCTTGTAATCATGCCATTAGCTTGGAAGAAACAAATTGAATGCTGGTTTTTTCATTAAGTTTCTAAGGTAAAATCTTGTCTTATGAATTTGTTTTTCTGTCTCCTCTTTGGGTTGAGTAGCTAATTAGTTCAAATTCACTTGAGTAGTTTATTGAAATTACGGGCAATCCATTATTAATTACTGTTATGCATTTTTTTTTATTTGTTTGGATAAGAAACACTAGGTAGTACACTTAGTTCTCTAGGCGTGCCTAACCACTAGAACGCCCTCTTTAATTGCTATCACTTTCTCTTTATCCAGCGCCATCCCTTTTATGCAGCATGAACCCTAATTTGTGTGAACTCGAACTTGAGAAGCTTACCATGCATTCTCATTGTTCTCCAATAGAACCTTATGAGGAGAAACCCACGTGAGTATAAGTTTTCCTTTCCAGCACGAGCCCTAAAAGGGTTGATCAAAACCTTGGTTGACCTTTCAAGATATTGAGAATAATAAAAACCTCATTTAGATCCTTTTTAGGGCAGCTCAATTGATATCATTCTCCTCTCCTACCTGTAGACTCGTCTCCCTTTGTTGTACTCTTCTCTCTCGATTGATTACCTAAAGAGGGAAAAGATTTTCATTGCTTGCACAATAAAGATGTGTATACTATGGCAGTGAGAAATCACTTTGTTGGCTTCCATATAGGGAAGTAAAAATGGTAATGCGATTTACATGTATTTATTTTATGACCTATTCAAGAGAGTGAACTTAAGATCTGTGTTAATCAAGAAGAAGCTTTAGAGAGATTGCACTAAAGGGAAAAAACAATGGAAAAAGAAGGAATCATGCAATATAATGTACTACAAAGACACGTCTATGAGAATTAAAACAATAATAAGTTTGACACCTTGACCTCCAAGTCTCTGCTAGCTTTCTATGAATCATGCAAAGATTTGACTACAACTTTGGGAGAGTGATATACAGTTAAGCTTTCAACAAAGGGCGACTAAAAATAACATTATCATAGTACAACATGCCATTTTGAATAAAGAATATTGCTGCAATCAGGTCATTCTAAGCACTTCTTATTGTATCTAAAAGTTTTATTTTATTTACAAAACATTTGGACAATAGGCTATGATAATATTGGCTATCCGGTTATAAAATAACTGGACAAAAACTTTTATTTACAAAACATCTGGACAATAGGTTATGATAAGACTATTTTTTTGTCTTATGTTATTGTGGCTATCTGGTTATAAAACAACTGGACAATAGGTTATGATAAGACTATTTTTTTGTCTTATTGTTATTGTGGGTCTTGTTTTCATATGACATCAAGAAATTAGAATGACATATAGGTTAAAGGTATATAGTTAGTTTAGGTTGTGCTGGAACTACAAAGTCGTTTTTTAAGCACTCGCCATTGCAGAATTAGCTAAAAAAAGTCTATTTGTTATTATGTTGCTTCTTAAAACCTTCAATATGCCGAATAAATATGACTTTGATTCTTAAAATAATGAATGTAAAAAGAATTTGAACTAAATCATGTAGTTAAATATTTGACTAAATATGAAGTTCAATATTTGATGAAGATCTCAATTTTTGCATCCATGTATGAGAACAGTTCAATATTGCCACAATGCCAAGAAGGGAAAACTTGAAATGAAATGGTAACTGTACCAGAGGCTTACTAAACCATTGTAACTGTGGCTATCCCGTTGTCATATGACATTAGAAAATTGGAATGAAATATGGGTTCAAGGTATATAGTTAGGTTACGATGAGTTGGGAGAAGTGGACTTCTACAGAGGACTCTCTTAAGCTTTTGTCATTATATTACTTTTGAGACAGGTTGTATTGTGTACGGTGGCGTAATGAGACACTAAACGTTCTCTTGATCAGGGACAATTATTCCATACATTATTTGGAGATAATGTCCTCATTCTCTTTCTGTGCATAAATACGACCTTTATTTCACTATACATTGATCTCCATTCAAAGAGGAATATCCACATAATGCTATTTAAGGTAGAGCTTAGTGGATCAAAAAGTGGAGAGACGTATGCAAACAAGGAGAAGATGAGCGTAGCATATGGGTCATGCAAGCCTGCAGTAATAACATACATATTCTCTGGAGCCTATAAGCTCTCGGGAGGCTTGGCCCTCGGTGGGAAAGGGAGTGTCATATGGTTGGAAGGATGTCCAACTGAAGCCAGGCAAGTTTCCTCTTAAGCACTACAGAGTTCTCTCTTAAGCACTTTTCATTATATTTCTTTTGAGATCCAGTCCATCTGGGGACCAGGCCGTATTGTGTATAGTGGCCTAAGAAGACACTAAATGTTCTCCTGATCGAGGACATTTATTCCATATATTATTTGGACATAATGTTCTCATTCTCTCTTTGCGCATATATAAGACTTTTATTTCACTATAGATTGATCACCGTTCGAAGAGGATATCTGACAAAATGAGAACAAGAAGATAGACTTGGGAAAAGAAAAGAAAATGAGTAGAGCCCAATAGTATTGAGTATTGATTATCTATAGAAAAAGACAAAAAGGCTGAGTTAAATAGACTCAAGCAAATAAAAACTATTATACAACATCAATATACAATATACAGTCGGCAGTATACAGTCAAACTATTGAGATTACATATATATTTAATAATATTTACAATATGTTATTTAAGGCAAAACTAAGCGGATAAAAAAATAGAGATGTATGCAGACAAGGAAAATATGAGCGCAGCGTATGGATCATGGAAGTCTCCAATAATAGCAGACATATTCTCTGGGGCTGATAAAAGGAAGGCTTTGCCCTCAACAGGGAAGGGCATGTCATATGCTTAATAAAGATGGCGAATTAAAGCTTATTAGTACGAAACCATGCATGGAAAAGTGGGCTTTCTTTCTGAGAATTAAAATGAGAAGATGCATTAAGCTTGGGTATGTTAGAATTAGGGTAGTAAAGCACAACATAAGTATCTTTTTAATTTTAACTAGATCTTGTATCAATAAAACAAGTCTACACTATTTGGATGAAAAAACACCCAAGTGTGCTCAGATCTAAGTAGATTAGAATAGATCTGATCTTCAATGCTGGAAAGAAACTTATACAGATCTAAGAGATCTGATAACATTGATAAAGAGTAGAACAGTGGTTCAGATCTATAACGCTAGACTTAGATTTTACATAGATCTATGGATCTAAAACAAACTGATCATAAACAGTTAATCATAATTATAGAAACAAGAGGTAAACTCAATATACAGTTCAGATCTACAAACTGTCAATGCTGATACACAAATCTATGTAGATCAAAATCCACAAACTGTCAATGCTGATAAATAAATCTATATAGATCAAAATCCACAAACTGTCAATGTTGATAAACAAATCTATATAGATCAAAAGTACCGAAGTCAAGAACAAAGTTCAGATCTGAAGGTGATTGGCAGATAGCTTACCTAGTCTTAAAACTTTACCTTTGAAGAAGTCACAGCAACCACAAGAGATGTAGAACCATTTGAATTATGCTCAGACAAAGGTTCAGTTCATAGATCCACCTTATAGGTTGGATCTCTTTACCAAAAATGAGGGAATTTTCTTGCCACAAAGGATAGAACTAGAAACCCTCACAGGAACAAACCCTCAACCAATAGAAGGTATAAAAACCTTACACAAGAAGATTGTGTATAAACATGAATTCAGCAGGAGATAGGAGGCCGTACCCTAGGGTTTTAACAAAGCCAAGAGATTGACTGCAATCATCACATAGCAGGAATAATAGGCTGTTGTTTTGCCACTCCAGATAGCAAACAAAGGATGGTTGCAACCCTAGATACTCCAGACAACAGAAAGGAGGAGGCCGTAGCTCACTCAATAGTGTAAAGGATAGCACCCTATCACAACAAGAAGGGCCGCACCCTAGAGACCTCTCACAATAGAGCAGAAGAGGGGGCCGCACTCTTAAAACTCAGCCACACTGCAATAGTAAGGGGCCGCACCTCACAGCCACACCAAACAGCAGAAAGGGAAAGGAGGCTGCACCCTCCACACACCAAACTAACCCTGCAACAAATAAGGGACATGTTGCTGCTACAAGGAACTACACCAACAAGGGAGGCCGCTGCTTTACAAACCCTGCAATAAAGATAAAGGAGGCCGCACCAAGATCATCAATAGAAGAAGGGGCCGCAGCTAGAGAAGGATCAACTCTCATCAAAACAAATAAGATCTTGTGTGTGAGAATGAGAGGGGTAGGGGTTTCTTTTATAGTTTTAGGCTAGGGCAAGGGATTAAAGGTAAAGTTAAGTTAAAATAAATTAAATTAAAAATAACATGTTTAAATTAAATTTAAACATGTTGTAATTAACATTTTAAATTTATTTTACTTTAACCCGAACAAAAACAACAAAACCCCAAACCAACACATGCAAGGGTAAGAGAGGGTTAGCTAGGTGGCAATACTCATTCCTTCATTCAACATGGTGAACCTATTACTTTATCATTACTGCATATGGGACTTATCCCGCATGTGGTTATGTCCTTCTACAAAGGAGGTCATGTACCATCAAAATACTTGATAGAGGAGCAAGTAGCCCCAGAACTTTTTCTGGGGTCTTATCCACCAACGTCAAAGACCAAGGATCAACCCATGCCGTATGCATGGGTACCCTGGACATTTCCAGGGGCCCTAGGCTTATCTAGGTACTTTAACTGCTTGGTCCTAGACCAAGAACCCTAGTCGTATACTGGGGGCCCTCTCAAGGGTCTTTACTGCTTGGTTCTTCACCAAGAACCCCAGTCGTATATTGGGGGCCCTCTCAGGGGTGTTTACTACTTGGTTCTTCACCAAGAACCCCAGTCGTATACTAGGGGCCCTTACAAGGGTCTTTTCTACCATGGTACAAGACCATGGATCAACCCATGCCTTAGGCATGGGTACCCTGGACATTTCCAGGGGCCCTAGACATATCTAGGGGCTTTAGCTGCTTAGTCTTAGACTAAGAACCCCAGTCATATACTGGGGCCCTAAGAAGGGTCTTTTGCCATGGCACTGACTCTTTGGTCCCAGACCAAATACCCCACGAGTGCACTAGGGGCCCTAGACCTCAGCTAGGGTCTTTGCCATCCTCCCGGAGAATGTCTCTTCCAGCTGCTATAAATTTAACACTCCCTCTCAGCAAGAGAGGCATTCTCAGCTACACCAAGCTTGTCACGAAAGTATACAAACTTTGACAGTGGCTTGGTGAAAATATCTGCTGTCTATTCTGCTGTTGAAACAAACTGAATGCTGAGAACGTTCTTCTGAACTATGTACCGGACATAGTAATATCTCATCTCAATGTGTTTCGATCAGTCATGAAACATTGGGTTCTTAGTGAACTTTAAGCTGCTTTGATTGTCACAGTGAATGACTGTGGGTTCAAGCTCTGAACTTGAACAAGTCTGAGAGAATCTTCCTGAGTCACACTGCTTCTCTGCTAGCAGTGCTAGCAGCAATGTATTCAACTTCTGTAATGCTTTGGGCTATGGAGCCCTGTTTCCTACTGGACTAGGAAATCATTGCTGAACCTAAACTAAAGCAATAACTGGAAGTACTCTTCTGATCCACTATACTGCCCATTCAATCTGGATCTGTGAAACCATGGAGCAATACACCTCTACTTGAGGTGTATCTGAGACCATATCTCAGAATGTGTTTCACAGTAACTGTATGTAAATGTATTGGTTTACATATGAACTGGCTGAGAGCATTTTTCGCATAACAGATGTATGTTCTTGTATGTACGAGATAAATCAATGATCTGTCGATGTAAGGTGGGAACTTTTGGATCTGAACTTGTGGCCTGATCTCATAGATTCTTTAGATTAGAGATCATGTGTGTGCTCATGGACTTGCAGTCCATCATGTCAAAACTACGAAGCACACTAACTGCATATTTACCCTATGAGAGAAATATCTCTCCTGATTTCTGCCAAAAACTCCAAGCTCAGAAAGTAATGTAAAAGATCCAAGTCTTTCATTCCGACTTCTTTGAAAGAGCTCCCTCTTAGTCTGAGCTATATATACAAAATTTCCTTTCCTGTGAGGAATAGATGAAGATTTTGGACAATCTTCATATAAGGATGAACCCAAGATTCTGTCATACTGAGCTCTCAGAGTTATAATCCAAGATGTTCTTTTTCATGGATAGCCTCTTGTTTAATTTCACTGTTTGAGAAGAAAAACTTAACATCTGTCATATGAAGTATCAAGAAAAATCCTGATGAAGGTAAGGATCTTGTCATAGATCGTCCCTTCTTTCACGAGTCACAAATATACCTTCCATATAACTGTCTGTTGTGGGCTTTGGTTCCCACTGATTTGTTACGAGTTATTTGAAAACAAAAGTCATACATCATTCTTTTCTGTCAGAACAACTTCCCTCATTTCAAGTGTGGAAGGTTCTGAATCAATCACAAGATTTAATTCATCTAGAGGACCAGAGTACTTATCTGGTTTCTGCTTTCTGTGAAAATGCCCTTTAGGTGCTGGAAGCTTTTCTGTTTCCTTTAGTATTTCTCGGCACCAGGCTGGTTTCCTTTCAAAGAAACTAATAGAATCCATGGATTCTACTAAGATTCCAGTTCTGTTGTAGGTCAAGGACTAACTCGTATACAGGGACTGCTCCCTCTGAGTCTCATAAAAAATCTGCCTTTCTGTCAATTTGCTCCCCCTGAAACTATACGAACTTTTGACTCTGATCTGGTTGTCATGTCTTTTAAAGATGTTCTTGGTGCCGGTACAAGATTAAAAAATGAAAGGCTGAGTCAGGCTTCTGAGTTCCTGTGCCAAGGATAATGACTCAATTACAAAGAAAAATGATATCAGTAGGGTTTCCTCAAAACAAAAAATACCCCATCTACCAAGATAAATTGTTGGACTCTTTAACCAAGGAAATAGCCCAAGGTTACATGTTGTCTTTCATAAAAGATCGATAGACAGCTAGGTTTCCAATCAAGGAGAAGGACTTAGCCTTTATTAAAAGCAAGTAGGTTCTGAGATCACAGCTTCCTGGTTCATAAAAATAATGTGGGATTCTGACAGTATTCAATTTAGACATGGGTACATAAAGATGACAGGAAGGTAATCTTATCTTGATGTCATTCGTAGTCATGTAAATGAAGTATCCATGAAAACTTGCTTAGGCTTAAGATATGCATGCATCATGCTACCGGCCCAAGTTAACCAGGACTTTTGCAGAAATAAATCTGTTAGTTCAAGTAACTTAAATATCCTTAAGAGACTATCTTACTGTCCTGTGTATATTCATCCATAAGCAAACAATATGCCAAACACTGCATTGTCAAGAGTCATCCCACCCATGTTTTACTCAAAGCTAAATATCAAAGTCAATTCTGAGATTCCACCACTCAAAGTATGGTGGTCAACTTTAAGGCTTGTGTACTCTTTATAGTACAAAACAATTTGATGACTATTAAGTGCATAAGGTGCTGTCATTTACTAAGGTTACCCATTACCTAGCAGTTCTGTTAAAGACATAGAATTTTACCAACAACTTATTAATTGGAAGCTGAGCACTTACCAGGCATTTGTAGCAATAATATTAAAAAAACTTAAAAAACTATCACTTATCATCTTAAGATAATGATTATATTTCCAATCATTTTGCATCAGCCCTTTGACTAAATCTTACCTTCTCTCAACTGAGTTTGTCATTTCATTTTCAGTCAAACAGTAGAAAAAAAAATCTTGGAAATCAGTATGTGATCAAGGGTAAACTAGGAAATTCACTAAGAGTCCCTTTCAGAGATAATGGACCCTGGCCTCTAGATTTTCTTGACAGGGAAACTTTCCCAAATCACATTAGACACTCCATAAAAGATCAAGTAGGCATCCAAAATTTCATCTTACACAAGTGCAAGCAAGATCATTCACTGCCCCCCTTTATATCAATCAGTCCAAAAAATATAAAGGATAACTTCTTGTCAATAGGCTTGATCAAAGTGATAGGAAGAACATGTAGGTTACAATGGTCAACCTTAGTATGCATTAGAAAGACAATCTAGTATTGTGACAAAGATGTATTTATCTCAGGTGTGCACTTTCCAACCTTTAGATCCAGAACAAAAAGTTCTTAACTATTATGTACTTTAATTGTAGACAAACCCATAGTCATTCAAACCTTTAATCAAATCTCACTTGCTAAAAGATGCAGAGATAACAGCCTTTAAAAAAAATCCCCAATTTCAGAAACAATTTCAAGGAGTATCACCTGTTGGTAAGGACATATGCTAGAGATTGAACTACATTATGTCCAAACTGTTCTTATCATGACAATTTTCTAACAATTAAAAATGGAATAATTCAAGTTCCTTTCCAAAGCATAAATGATCAATAACAATTTCCTTTTTAGAAAAGGTAATAGGACTGCTGAAGATATTTGCTTACCTCGTAGCTTAACCAAAATTTAAAAACTTGTTTCCTTCTCAATTCTACACAAGAATCCATTCCTTACTTCTAATCTTCAAAACAAACTTTAAGAGAGGATCTTCGCAGGCTCAAGTCTGCAAGTCTTGAGCTCTTTACGCCCTAAGCTCTGAAACCATGTTAGAATTAGGGTAGTAAAGCAGAACATAAGTATCTTTTTAATTTTAACTAGATCTTGTATCAATAAAACAAGTCTACACTATTTGGATGAAAAAACACCCAAGTGTGCCCAGATCTAAGTAGATTAGAATAGATCTGATCTTCAATGCTGGAAAGAAACTTATACAGATCTAAGAGATCTGATAACATTGATAAAGAGTAGAACAATGGTTCAGATCTATAATGCTGGACTTAGATTTTACATAGATCTACGGATCTAAAACAAACTGATCATAAACATTTAATCATAATTATAGAAACAAGAGTTAAACTCAATATACAGTTCAGATCTACAAACTGTCAATGCTGATACACAAATCTATGTAGATCAAAATCCACAAACTGTCAATGCTGATAAAAAAATATATATAGATCAAAATCCATAAACTATCAATGCTGATAAACAAATCTATATAGATCAAAATCCACAAACTGTCAATGCTGATAAACAAATCTATATAGATCAAAAGTACTGAAGTCAAGAACAAAGTTCAGATCTGAAGGTGAYTRGTAGATAGCTTACCYAGTCTTAAAACTTYACCTTTGAMGAAGTCACARCAACCACAAGAGATGTAGAACCATTTGRATTAYGCTCAGACAAAGGTTCAGTTCATAGATCCACCTTATRGGTTGGATMTCTTTAYCAAARATGAAGGAATTTTCTTGCCACAAAGGATAGAACTAGAAACCCTCACAGGAACAAACCCTCAACCAATAGAAGGTATAAAAACCTTACACAAGAAGACTGTGTATAAACATGAATTCAGCAGGAGATAGGAGGCCATACCCTAGTGTTTTAACATAGCCAAGAGATTGACTGCAATCATCACACAGCAGGAATAATAGGCTGCTATTTTGCCACTCTAGATAGCAAACAAAGGATGGCTGCAACCCTAGATACTCCAGACAACAGAAAGGAGGAGGCCGCAACTCACTCAACAGTGTAAAGGATAGCACCCTATCACAACAGAAAGGGCCGCACCCTAGAGACCTCTCATAACAGAGCAGAAGAGGGGGCCACACTCTTAAAACTCAGCCACACTGCAACAGTAAGGGGCCGCACCTCACAGCCACACCAAACAGTAGAAATGGAAAGGAAGCCGCACCCTCCACACACCAAACTAACCCTGCAACAAATAAGGGACAGGCCACTGCTACAAGGAACTACACCAACAAGGGAGGCCACTGCTTTACAAACCCTACAATAAAGATAAAGGAGGCCGCACCAAGATCATCAACAGAAGAAGGGGCCATAGCTAGAGAAGGATCAACTCTCATCAAAACAAATAAGATCTTGTGTGTGAGAATGAGAGGGGTAGGGGTTTCTTTTATAGTTTTAGGCTAGGGCAAGGGATTAAAGGTAAAGTTAAGTTAAAATAAAATAAATTAAAAATAACATGTTTAAATTAAATTTAAACATGTTGTAATTAACATTTTAAATTTATTTTACTTTAACC
>JASDQU010030259.1:11139-22408 GCA_032191745.1 Picea mariana | reverse complement strand
CCATATCCATGCATATTATCCACTCCTTAGAAATGTCATAATTAGCATGTACATCTTGCTGAGAACACAAAAATGAACACAAAATGATTCCATTAGTCCACTCCTAGTACACAATTTTTTATTTCTTACTTGGAAGAATGATTTTCTCCCTAGGTTGGACTTGAAAGGAATGTATTCTATTATTTCTCTAACAATGCTCTTGTTTCCGGTGTTCAAATGAACTAAATGCTTCTCCAATTCTTCAAATTTATTGAAACACCATAAAAATACCACGTAACAAAAACAAGATTGCTTTGAATGGAGAAGTTTTGCATTGAACATATGACTATAATAGACTAAGCATGGGGGCTTCAATGAAATTAGTGAACACAAAGCCTTTCTTCATCATATGATGTAACTATAACATGTATTGGAAATTAATAAATATACTCGCATAAACTTAATGTTGATGTCATAAATGTAGTAGTCTTATTTATCAATCACATAGATCCACAACCTTAGAAATAAATTACTATTTAAATAATACATTTAGTAAATAATTTCCTAGTAGCATATATCCTTTTCTATTTTGTATTGAGTAAATTAACACATAAGAATAAACTTATGATGGAGTATAATGAGCGCAAAGACCAATTTCAATAATTTCTACACCATTAATTCATGACCCTGTTAAGACTAGATACTCCCCTGCATTGTTTCAAGTAAAATAGAAAAAAAATCCATGTTATCTCACTAGAAAATAATACAAACAAAAATATATCTAAACTAGCACTTTCCCTCATGTTATTTCGTTATGTCAGGTAAGTAATGTGACTTCTAGTAAATATGCTTGCACCGTATTTCAAATTTTCTATTTTAAGCTCTATGTTAATTGCATTTCATAACATTAATATTGAATGATACCATATATCTAGCTAGAAGAAGGTATATTTACCAAGATGTCCTGGAAGATGTGAAAAAATATACAATAGACCAACATAAGGGTGAAATCCAAAGCCAACCTCAGGGCTAGCTAAGATCTGTTACAACTTGCATCCACCAATAGATTGTTAATATTGAAGTCACGCCTTGTTATTTCATGAATCATATGAGTGGTTTCTCAATAAACTTTTATTCAAAGGTAGCAAAGGTGTGGTTTCATTTTTGGTTCATTTTAAAATCATTTTTGAAAACTCTCCTTTTCCTTGTATATTATAAGACAATGAAACTTAAACCATATAAAACAAGATGTCAAAGGTGGCAGTTCTAAAAATATGTAAATTTGTTTCACCTATTAGGTGAAGAATCCTATAAACCAAACTCATCAGAATGTATTAGTGTCCACTAGAGATGCCATTGAAATTATAGCACCATGTCAATCTAACTTTGTGGTGGCAGTCTAGCATTATAATATGGAAAGATATCTATGATCCATCTACATAAGAAGAGGAAAGTTTTCATTGAGGATTTAAATAACTTATAGTGGTCTCTGTGACTACTCGAAATGTGCATGTTACTGCTAGACTTGCACCTGATCCCATTGAAATACCATTAACAAATGCTACTTGAATCTAACATACAAAATTTTGCATGCAAATAATTAAATAGAAACATAACAATTAGAAGAAAAAATCTTCCATTTACTTTTCTCAAACTAGTTGGGGCAAGATAACATGCGATCAATGCAATATTAACAATGTTTTATGTGATCATCACAAAAACAATGTAATTTTTGTATCATAGTTTTACATGGTAAGTAAAGCATATACATATTCTACTTCGAAACAAATAAACCTCAATTACATTGAAAAAATATATGTAAAATCTAAGAGAGATTATTCTTCTAAACAAATTAGCATTGGCCTTGAATGCCAACTTGCATTGATAATGATACCATTTTTTGCAAATGTGAAAAAGGAGATATAAAGAAAAGCTAACAATACTTACCTGAGTTTTTTGGTATGTATGGATATGATATTGACGCCAATAGACTTTGTATAGAGTCTCAATAACCACAAAAAAAGTTAACTGATCATAATGCAATGTACGCACACACACACACAAAAACTCATAAAAAGTCATGTTTGTACACACTTGAATATTTTAAAAGAATATTAGCATTTGATACTGATATTTCACATGTATTTGACACTTCTTATTTTGTAGGGAAGAAAAAGTAATTCCAAAATATTAGTCACCATGAGCACAATAAGAAACTAATGAGCATATATTGTCACTTAAACTTGCAATCTAACAATGAACTCTTTTGAAACAATGAAGTAAATTTGTCAATGTTTGAAAAGACTCTTTTTAAGCAATGAAGTCAAGTTGTCAATGTTTGAAAAGACTGGATTCCAACCTTGTTTTCCACAATTTAGTAGCCTCAAGTCTCCTTGAAAAGAAAATGCTCGCCCAACTCCCTAAAGGAAATATAGACATGTCAATAAAAGTTTGAAAGTGGCACAATATTTGAATTTTTGGTGATAAAAAGAGTGGAAAGCTTTACCTTGACAATTATCATCTCTGCATAATTTTCTTTCTCCCATTTTTCATAGAGTTTAGCTAATTGGATTTCCTGGACATCATATTAGAGAAACTATTAAATAAATTTGGGAAATATGTTCCTAGCATAATTCCTTAACCATCAATTAGAGAGGAAAATTTATCATTGATTATCTTAACATTTTCCTATTAGCGATATTCAATTTATGTGGGTTATTTAGCATGATGACACGTACATGACCTTTTTCTTAAGCTAGGACAACCTACTTGAATACCACACCTTTATTTAGTACAATTATCACCCAAAATATCATAAACCAAACTAGAACCACTATTAATGCACAATTAAGTTATTTTAGTCATGGAAATATCATTTCCTAGAACTTGATAAAAAAAAACTAGCGTTCGCTATCAAAATGATTATGGCATTCTGTACTAATTTAGTACCTCTTCTAATCCATATTTGAATTTATTTTATTTTGCATGTTTAAAAAATAATGAAACACAACCCAAACAATCTCCTAAGTATGTATCAAGAAAACTAAAGAAATATTTCTCAAGCAAATTACAAACCACACAACTTATTTCATGCCCATATTACAAAATGTGGAGCTGGAAGTGGTGTTTTTGAGCAACCTATGCCATGAGTAGAGTTCCACCAAAGGAGCCCTTGTCAGTATATTATTTCACACTAAAGACTCTAGTGGCCTTTGACATTAACATAACACAGGTTGGGTTTTTCATGAATATCAAGAAATGCAAAGGAGCTAGCTTCCACCCCAAGCCCTAAAAGTCTCCCATTTTTACAAGTTTTCAACCATCCCTTTGGAAATATTTGAACCAGAGAAACCTAAAGATTCCAAGCAAGGAAACGATATATGTGAGTCCCTAGTGGTCGATCTTGAGTCTACGGGGGATAGATGGAGGTGATCCCTTGATTAAAAATACCCCCCTCCTTATGTGGGCATGATTCTAACAACTACTTGATATGGCATCTCGGGTTTGTTGACTAGGATGTTTATCGTGTTTACTTGTATTTATCTGTCTTGGGAGTTAATAAATTTAAAGACTCTTTTTTTGTTTCCATTCGTGGTAAATTTCCATTGAATAGGTTGTTTTTTCTATTAACCTAAGCTTGTGGTTGTTGTTATCACAATTATTTTTTGTATAAAATGCATGGGCCATTTTTCTATATTAATAGAAAGAAGAATCATTTTATCAACAATAAAAAACAAGGAATGAGTGTATATATGGTTGATAATATTAGTGAATTTGTAATAGTTGGGAGATTTCAAGGCACACATAGCTTTTCCAAAACAAAGAAGACAAAGTTGGTATTGGAATTTAAAGTAAACAAAATTTTCTAGATCAAGCTTTTGCAAAAATGATCTTGAAGACATGGTCAATGATCCTAAAGACAAAGACAAATGAATCAAATGTCGAGAGATTTATAAATTGGTTGGAGCTCTTGTTTGAAGGCGATGTTGGAGAAGTAAACAACGATCTCCAACATTTATTGTTTTTATTTGAAGAAACAAAATACTTTATTAGTAATCACATAAGTTACAAGACTTTCCAACCTCTTGCATAATCAAAGGTTATAATTATATATAGACTATTTCATATTTCCGAATGATGGAGTAATGCATATTGCAAATTTGGCCTCTACCACATAGACTTGCATATTTCCCAAATACATATTTATAATTTTGATACTTTCTGGGCTAGCATCCACTAATTGCAACTTTTCCAGATAATGTGAATGTATTTAACTATAAGAAGAGCCTCTATTTCCATAAATATCTGGAGGGGGATTGCCATCATGGAAAACTCACATTTTAAACTCAAAATTCCCATCTCTTTATGATCTTTTCTTGTGTTCCAAACTAATTGCATCCCCCTAATGAATTTTAGACCCAAACTGCCCGTTGGGCTTTACCAATTACATTCAAAAAGACAATTTTCAATGGCATGAACAAATAATGAAGAAGCGTAACAATCATCCATACCTTTAACTTTGTTGCATCCATGCTACCTAGATACTCACATGGCACTGGTTGAAGCACGATATCAGATACTTTGGTCTATGAATATTTGTGTTGAAATATTTGAAAAGCGGTTTGTTTTTTATCTAATGCTTCTCATTGACAACTAAGGCAAACATGCTTTTTATCTAATGCTTTTCATTGACAACTAAGGCAAACATGTTTTTTATCTAATGCTTCTCATTGACAATGAACCTTAGCCATCCTATACCAGGAATATCCAAAATTCTCCATGTTCACAAGCATGAATGGGGGTTACCTATTGGGACAAATTCACCTAGAACTTTCACCTGGCCTCTTCCCCGAGGAATGGCATTCATATGCAGGTTAGACAACCGACAAAAAGAGAACATGCCTCTTGGGGATTTAAATCATGGAGGAGTATGCAACACTGATTAATATGATTGAATAGTTTTTATTTTCAATGGTTCAAGTGAACAGCGTGCCCATTACCAAGAGAATTAAAAAGCACGCAAGTAAGTGCATGGATTCTCAGAAGATTCAAAAGAAGAGGGAAAAGCATGCAAGTGCATGGGCACTTAGAAGATTCAAAAGCATAGGAAATCCATGTACATGGAAAATAGAATATTACACATAAATACATTATTCGAATATGCAAATATTAGCATCAAATGGGTTCATAGCTACTTCTCTATTTCACACACAATATCATTGATCTATCTATGTTTTGATCAACTGTTGAAGTTTATTCAATTATATCAAATGCCATAAATAGAGAAGTGGGAAAGTTAGGTAGAGAATACAGACATCGATGATGATGCAGAAAAGTCTGGAGTGGTGATGAGAAGGCAACACACGTGGGTATGAGTGGAGGTTCCCATACATGCACTTGAGAAATAGTTGAAAATATGAGTATATTAGGGCCAACGTACACAATAATCCCATTCGAAAAATGTTCCCTGGTTATAATATGTTCTTCATTCTTCCATCCATTTATATTTAGCAGGTTGTAGAGATGAAATGTTCTTGCTTCTTACCTCCTTCCCCACTCATACAAATGACAATGCATATTTGAGACCAAGTTGGGCACCTGAAAATAAAACACACATAGGTTCAAAATTTCTTTGAGATAGGACTAGGTGAATGTCCAAATGAACTAGAAAAAAAACACTCCTAGGGATGAAGTTTTTGACAAATCTGAAACCCAAAATGATAAGCATCAACTGCTTGGAATGGACCATGGAACCAAAAAAAATAATGACCTAGGTATTTTTTAGTATGGTCAAAAAATAAAGTCTCAAGGCTAGGATTGAGCTATTCATAGATTCACCAAATGAACACTAAAATACATGCTCAAATTTGACAACCAAACTACAACCCAAAGAAAATAAAATTGCATAATCACTTCAATACTTGCAAGAGAAATTGTAGATGCACTATTTTTATTCTATAACCATTCACAATAGTTTCAACCAAGAGCCCATGTAGCTAGAAATGCTCAAGAGAATGTACAAGATTCTTTAAATATAGATGCAATCAAATCAAATGAAAATGACACTTTCCAGAACCAATTTGGCTTGTAAGATAAGATATTTCACCTGCACTCCAAGGTGTATTTTGTGCATGAATTCAAAAATCTTGTTGATTACAGTTTTAAAAAATTTGGAATGTGCTCTAAAAAATCTTGGATATTGTCCCACTACATACCTATTTAGTTAACTAGAAATTGCATTAGTTTAGAAAAAAATACTTGATGCTTAAATATAGTTATTGACATGATAAGACTATACATGCATGATGTTACTCATAATTACAACTTTATTGTCCTTTCCCTTGGTGACTTCACATAGGTTAAGTAAATCACGAATTATTGTCACTAAAAACCAATTTTCCTGCCATTACAAAAAGCAAATACAAATAGTAGAATATTAAAAAAAATATGAACTTGTATAAACAGTTAATCTATAAAGACTCACCAAAACAATTCAACAGTTTCAATGCACATGATTCTATATACATAGCATAAAAGATGAAAATACAAGAATCAATTTGTAGTTGTCATTAATAAACTAATTCAAAAGAAAATAAATAATTGCATGGGAGATTATCCTACTATTGTTAACATAGAAAATACATATATAAAATTTGTTTAACTCTGTCCTATTTTTTGCTTACAACTATAACAATTAATTAAAAAAAAGAAATCGAACATAGAACCTGGTCCTCCATCATAGAACTTGAAATAGAGCCAATTTCCCAATAGAGCATGTTCAGGTTGTTCCATGTCCAATATTCACCATTAAGTTGTTCCATGTCCAATATTTGCCATTAATTTGTCCAATCTTCGCGAAGATTCATGTGTTGCCCATGTTTTCTAGTCTTGCCTTGGTTTCTTTCAGTAGGCTCCCAGACACGTAAAAAACAACCAAGGAAAGACTAGAAAAACATGGGCAGTAGAAACCTTGTCAGAAATTCGTTTTGGATCATGGAGGTGACCACCCTTCAAACCTGCATTTTTCAAATACAATAATAGGTTAAATGAATGAATAACAATTAAACATCAATTAGCTTGTATTTGACAAAGAGAATTAAACGTTATATGAATGAATAATAATTAAATATGCATGATGCTCTAGAAATACTAAAGGGTAATAAATCATGAATGATCTCCTCTTGGTTTCGAGATAATTTATTCTCTACTAATCAGGACCAAGCATGTGAAGGTGGAAGCTTGTTTCATCTCTCCCCCCCACCCGTCACATAACTCTCAATTCCCCATATCCAATCATGCATAACAAGTAGAAAACAAAGAATTAAAAGTAAATGAAATAAAAAAATGTACATGCATATAGAACATATAAGGTCCACACACAACTAGCAAAACAAAAAATTGTACAGTGAATAATTGATATTAATAAAATTTGTCCTGAAAATATGTAGAATCACTTTTTTTTGTTTCTTCTTTTTTATAAAACTAATAAATGTATCATCATCACTTTCATATCGATACCGACCTTTAGATATTGTGTCATGTTATGCTGTTGGAAGGTGATGGGACATCTCAATCATTTTACTACTTCTAGTAGCAAGACATGGACGTTGATGCACTATAGGGGGCACATCCACTACAATAACAAAAAGCGTTAAAAGGACATGCTTAGTTATTATTCATAGTAGTGTTTCATTAGTACAAATATCATTACTATGTTTTTTATGTGGAGGAGTAGTGGACACCATTGGTTGGATTGTCGTCGGTTCCTCTTCTCTTTGAGCACCCTCATCTACATGCTATGCCATTGAAACAAGAAAAGTTATAAGTACACCGTTTGAGGGAAATATTTATAATTGTCATATCATACATTTTATTTTAAACACAAGAATACCGTGATCATGGGCTTGTGAACCACTAGTATCATGGGGTTGTTTTCCACCACTGTCAAATGAACCGGTATTGCTTTCCTGCTTAAAACAAATAGAGACATAATTAATTGATAGGTAAAATCAATTGTCAATATATTCGACAATTAATCAACAACTACAATATTGTCATTTTATTTACCAAGTCATTCAAAGGGTCATCTTATGTCTCCGATCCCTTCCTTTTTTTGTTTTCCACCACAACTTGAAAGCTGAACATGAAGACAAGCATCAAGTCTTCTTTTGTGGTGGCACTCCTGAATTTATCCTCCTACATCGCATGGCATAAGATACAGATTTTTGCTTACTGGCTGCAATTAGATAAAATTTGTATGATGGTATATTGTATAATATGAATAAAGTATTTGGTACTTACAATTCTAGCTTTTAATCTCAAGTAACCACCTTGGCCAAGTTTGTGTTGTCCATGTTTGTCTAATCTTTCCTTTGTTGCTTTTGATGTGTCTGGGAGCCTACGAAAAGTATCAAGTATGTTATAATTATATATCATGATTTTTTATGTAGAACTAAACAAACTTATTCATATTCAATTCAAAATATAATATATTGCCTTCCAGAGCGAGGTGGTGTCTTCCCTTTGCTTCTCAATGCACTCTCATTTGTGTCCTCATGTATATTCTACCATTCCCTCTCGGGAATAGCCAGAGGACGATCATACTTAGAGTTCTTTTTCAATTGAAAGCTATATTTATCTCTGACATATCTCAAATATGTACTGGCCCTCAAGGTGGTTTCAAACTTGTTGAATATATCACCAAACAAGCCGGCCATATGGTCTATAAGATTCTTTTTCAAATCTTTATTCTAGGCATTCCTATTGGACACACCGACCACACTGAGAGGGGTGGGGTGAATCAGTGTGTGGCTCCTTTTACAATTATTTCTTCCTTTAGTTAGAAAACACTTCAAACATTATTATTCATTCATTATTAGCTACATGCATATAACAACAACATTCATCAATAGTACAAATCTATGAACCATCACCATAATGAACACAAAGTACAACAACTATATGTGTAAGCTTTTGTATTATGTTGTTACATGAAGACTACAATCTTCGAGCTTTATCATCACCAACTGAAAAGAGAACCAACTCCAAGAGAGTACCAACTCTCAAATACAATACCCATCTTGTAGATCTCAGCACCAACTCAGATGTGAGGATTCCAACCCTCAAGTACAAGACCAAGCTTGTAGACAACAAATAATTTGTCCAACTATACCAACAATGTTCTACAGATACATGACCTATATATTTTGCAACATGTGTATGTACACGAGCTGTATTCTTGCAGCCTGCATATGTACGCGACCTATCCTCTGTCATCATCCGTACAACCTCAGAAAACTAAGGTTTTTCAGTTTTCTGGAACTCCAAAACTTCAGACTCTTCAGACCTTTGTTGCCTTTGTCACATCCTCCTATAACCTGTCATTGTATACCATATCATCAACCACATGTAGATCTGTACCATGTCATCAATGAAGCATCTCCAACAACCTATGCATGTCCTACATGCATACATAACCATACAACATAGATATCCCTCAACTAAGTACAAGTATATCAATATTGTACCATTCATAATAGTGTTGCTCACTCAGCCAACCAACCAACATATACCATATCCAATTAAAATACCAACCATATCAAGAATGCCTCAATAATTAACCATATCATAAGAAAATCTAAGCATCGAAACAAACATGTAACCATACCAGAACATCTGTAGATGACATGAACCTATATAATGCTGACCTAGGAACTTTCTTTTAGACTCTAGGGATCTGGCACCCACATATACTCAAATTTTCATGACCATTTTAGATGTATGTGGCCTTTCCTCCTACTTCCCATGGATGTATGAAACCTGGTCTTATGTGGCCCACGTATATACATGACCTGGCCTTCTACAACCCATGTACAACTTCAGAAAACTAAGGTTTTTCTCAAATTCTGCAACTCAGAAACTTTCATCATCAACCCTCCTTTGCTACCTCATACTTGCGTAACTTCAGATGTATCAATGAGTACCTACAATAAAAATTTCAAAAAATAATAGATATTCAATGTGCTCAATATTGGATTGTAATAAGAGACCCTTGCTCTCTTATTTATACTCTCCAAGTAGCTTCCTCTAGGGGTTATCTTCTAATTGTTTTACCCAACTTCCTTCTTTTAAGGATAACCCACTTCTAACTACTTTGCCCACTTACAACCATTTTATCCACAAATAGTAAACTCTCCACTTCTAGTTGAAACTAATTTATTTTTAATTATTTTCTTATTGCAACAACTAATCCCATGATTAAATCCTAGTTGCAACCACTTTGACTAGTCAACTTCTTCTAGGAGATTCTAGAATAACTTGACTTCTTTGACCTTCTAGGGGCTTCTAGATAACTCATGCGGGTTCTCCAACTTCACTAAGCCATATCTCCTCAACCGTGAGGAATGACATGACGTTCCATATATTACCGGAAACAACACGACATGTACTATCCATCTAGAATAGTCTCACCTGCATATTCTTTGATCTTCATGCCTTTATACCTCAAACTAACTTGGGTTCCTTAACCATACTTCTGGAGCTACTGGATTGTGCTACCAAACATACACAAGGGTTGAAATTAATCTCTAAGGGTTGAAATCAATCTACAATATCAATATCTAAGGGTTGACATCAATGACAACCAACTATCGAACTGTCCATCAATCTAAATCAACTGTCTGACAATCTCCCCCTTTGGAATTGATGGAAACACCAACATTGATGGCAACACTTAGTCATGGAAACACTCATTCTCATACTCCTCAACAATGTTTCTATCTCTCCCCCTTTAAAATAAATGGCAAAGGGTATCTCTCCTTAGGGATTCTCCCCATGTCTTCATGCATTTGTTCTTTCTCTTCACAAATCTCTCTGACCAAAGGTTTGTTGATTAAGGTTGGTTGTCATTGATTTCAACCCTTGAAGAAAGCCCCGTAGCACAAAGGTTTGGGTAATGGACCCAATATTGTTTGATGTAAATATGACTCATTATTTTTTTGTCATGGTTGATAAGAAGTAAATATGGATGAACTCCAAAGTGGTCCTCTTATGGTGAAAGACCTCACGGGAAGATGCTTTGTGGAGTAAGAGAACCCATGATTAATTGTGGAATAATGAGATGAAGGACAATGAATTTGTTAGGTAAAATATCCTATATTGATATTTCTTGTCATGTCATTTCTGGTGGTATGTGGAACGCCATATAATTCCTCACGGTTAGAGAGTTATGGCCATGAGAAGTTGGAGACCCCAGGTTTGGGTAATGGACCCAAGTTTGTTTGATGGGTAA